>JAJOOO010002140.1:0-73357 GCA_029582685.1 Solanum piurae
CCTACCTCTGATATTCAAAGGCCGACCGGCTCCTTGCTAAACCTTCAGTAGGACCATGTTCCTGCTTTACAAAACCAAATCTATCAACTCGCATGGGAACAACCGGGCCTTCCTCATTTTCATCTACTACTTTACTTTCCATTGCTAACCTAGAACAACCCCAAGACTACACTCCAATAGAACATTAGACTACTGCCACAAGATTTCCGTGCATTCCCAACTGCATGGACCAGTAATACAGAATCTCCTAAACCCTGAACTGCAAAAAAAGGGTACTCTTATTAATAGATACAAACATCATAACAGTAGAAAAAACCCTTTCCAATTTATCACAAAAAAGACATCTTAGATAAACTCACCTGAAAAATACTTTACTAACACCAATTATCTTTGCGGGATGATTTCCACACTGGCTCATCCTAGGAAGAAAAAAGAGAAATTTTAGACCTCAGCATACATTAGGATCATACACCAAGAACCTTTGGATTATTTTTGCCTAGTTTAATCCGTTATTTTTCATCACCATCTGGTTATTGCATAAGAAATTGATTTTTAGTTATCTAACCAGCCCCAAATCACACAAATCGAGAAAGCAGTCCCCCAACCCCACCCCTACCCCCACTCCACCCCCAAAAAAGTATAACAAGACTGTATTGAGGGTAAAGAAAATCTATTAAAATGCAGACAAACAGCAATATCAGCATTAAAGGAGGATACCCAAATCTATACCATTCAAATCAAAACCCCAAAACAAGAACAAAGGGTACACAAATAAGAGAGAAATCAAAAACCCACATTCAATTTTAAATAAATATACAACCTTTAAATTCTTGGATTGAGAATGTCCATATCAACAAATCAATCATCGATTAATTTTAAAGGAAAAAAAAACAAAAAGGGGTACCAAATGACGGAGAAAACCAAACCTGAGATATATAATTCCAGCATTATGGAGAAATTAAACCATGTGATTTGATTTTCTTGTTGACACGAAATACTATGCTTTTCCAAGAAACGAGAAAAGAGTAAAGAAAAATTACGTTTTGGTTAACAACAACATAGCTGGCGTGTGTGCGCATTCTCCCTCCGTGTTTTTGTGCATCACTGCTGAACCCGCGTTTTCAGGGTGGGTTTAACATTTAATAATCTATTTATAAATAAATAAATAAAATTTGGATATGAAAAAAAATCTATTGGCATATTTTTAAACGGAAAAGGATCATATTTGCCCTTATACTCATAGAAAAGGGTTATATTTAACTTTTGTCATATTTCTTTTTGATAAATTTACTCTTACCATTCAACTTTGGGTCTATATTTGCCCTTAGAATTGAAGTGATTTTCAAGAACATGTTGCGAAAGAAATATTTTAATAATAGTATAATTTAAGGTGATATTTTAAAAATAAAAAATACCATAAATTAATCAAACCATGCCATTATCGAAAAGAAACCGATATAATTAGGATGATTTTAAAAAATCTAATTTTGATTATATATATTATAAAATACCCAAAAAATTGAAATTGTATAATTTTTCAAAAATAACCGATCGAACCGTTCCATTGACATCCCTACATCCAGTAATCAAAAAAGTTATTAGTGTCAACAACGTTTTAGCCTTAAATGAATTAATAAACCATATTTGACGATAAAACTTACATATATATATATATATATATATTAAATGTAACTTCTACGTATATTTAATTTTGTAAAATTTCAAAAAAATATACTCCTTCCGTTCCATTTTATGTCAGGTGGTTTGACTCGGCACACAGTTTAAGAAAGAAAAGGAAGATTTTTAAAACTTGTGGTCTAAAATGAATGATAGAAATTTGTGGCTGTAAATCATTTCATTAAGGGTAAAATAAACATTTTATAGTTAAAGTGTTACTCCCTCCGTCCCATTTTATGTGAGGTAATTTGACTCGGGATGGAGTTTAAGAAAAAAAGGAAGGCATTTAAAACTTGTGGTCCAAAATGAATGATAGAAATTTATGTGACTGTAAATCATTTCATTTAGATTAAAATAAATATTATATAGTTAAATTGTTATCTAAAATAGAAATGTGTCATTCTTTTTTAGACTGACTAAAAAGGAAAGTAAATCACATAAATTAGAATAAAGAGAGTAATTAATATAAAAATATATCATTTTTTTTAGACTGAAATTGAGAGAGAGAGTATTATTTTAATTACTTGATTTTAATTAATAACCTACTTCGATCAAAACTTCACAAGGTTCCACAAGTAGGTTCAAATTTTGAATTATGACTATTATTCAAAATTGGTGGCCCAGTTGTGTCACAAAGAAGTAGCATTAAATGCCACCTATGAAAGAAGTAAACTTCTTCCATGAATTATATGAGATTATTTGAAGTGAACAATTATCAAACTATTTCTATTAAATAAAATAATAATATTTGTCTTTAAAAATGATTTGGATAATAAGTATTTAATATTGAGGATAAAATGTGAAAAAATATAATAATTATTTTTATATGTCAAAAGTAATAAATAAAAATAAAAATCTATTTTAGATATAAATGACAAGTAAAAATGAACGTTGGGAATATGAAGCAATTTTCTATAGGATTATTTGAAGTGAACTTCTTTCCTGAATTAAAGTGATGATATGTCTACCGCCTCAACTTGACCAAATTCATGAAGAGACAAATTTGATGGAGTAGCTACTTTTTGAGCTTTATTAATAGATTATGTAGCATTATTTCTTGAGGTCTTCAGCAATAGTTTTGTGAGAGATTTGCAAGCAAGGACGATAAGGTATTTTTTCTTTCTTTTGTGTTTTCTTTTTTCTTTTCGTCATTATTATTATATATTTACATGTTTGTGGTAAAAAAATGTATATCTTATCGTAAAAAGCTCTAAATCATGATTAGATTGATTTTATAAAAATTAGACTCGTTGATTTACAACATATTCAAAATTTAATCTAGAACTACTTCAATATCGTTCTAAATTTTTTTTTGAAGTTAACTTGAAAATTTTAAATTTATGTAACTTTGCGAAAATAATTATATCCTGATGCAGGAACAACAAAATTATAAGCCGCTTGATTCTTCTGAAATAAGACATTAAGGTATCAAACATATATGAAATTCGAAATTTAATATCTTTGGGATCATTTCAGATGTTATTATAAAGTCGGTTTTAAATTTTGACGCATTGATAGTTCCATATTTGAACGATGACACTAAAGAAAAGTATATCTCGATGTAGAAATACTGAAATTACAATTTGCTTAATTAAACAGAAATTAGACACAAGTGTCTATAATATATCTAAAATCTAGAATTTAACATCTTCAATATTGTTCTAGATAATTTTTTGAAGTTGGTTCTTGATTCTAACACGCTAATCTGAGATGTGCTTACTATCAAAGCAACTAACTCCTTTCGAATTATTTTTTATATTTTGTTATAAAATCCACAAAATACTAAATACCATCATGAAAACAACTAAACAAGGTCATATAAGGCACCAAAACCTAAGATTTCTTATGTTAAATTATTGTCAGATAAGATTATGGAGTTTATCACTCAATAAACCTTTATTGATTAACAAATCAAGACTTTGAATCCTCGCACACATATATATAAACTCGTTCATATTTAATATATCCCAAGCCATATCTCAAATATAAACTACACTTAACAATCCTCCAACATAGATATTGCTGGTGCAAAAATTGAAGACATGGATTTCGTAAACTTTTAAATTATTTGATACATTTCTCCAAAGATGCAACCTTATAAGATATCATATATTTTTACAATAAAAAATATAAGTTTTTTTTCAAATATGCCTTTCCAATCGTCTTAGATGGTGAGTATTTTATTCTACTGTGAATAGACAAGCATGATATTTATACTATGGAAAATAAATGAGCATATTACAAATTTATACTTATATTTTTCACACTGCCACCATAGTTTAACATATATTTATTTGTTTTTAGTAAGTCATAATTTCACATTTTTATTAATTTTTTCTAATAGATTTTTTATTATAATTATCTTATAGATAACTTGATTGTATAAATATTATTAACATCATAAGTTCTTTTAGTTTATTGGAATAGTACTTTTCTTTTGTGGTGAGAAAATAAAACTCATTAATTGATTTCCAAACTATACTTCTAACACTACTGTGTCCACTTGAATTTAGAAACATACGAAATGGTTAAAAAATAAAGTCGGACTAAAAATTTAAAATTTATTAATTATGAATTTGTTACCAAACTCAGTAGCTTATTTTAATTAGTTATCAGCTATTAATTAAATATTTTTCTATATTTAATTTAAAAAAATTGAATAGATACAATATTTTAGCTTAATCTGGTCTCAACCTGATATTTTCTTTTAAAAAATATTAACGGTAGGTATCAAATAGACTTTCTTTCAAATCTTAAATTGTGATAATAAACGTTATTTTTGTGTATTCCGTAAATTTGATTTGGGAAAATGAGGTAAACCTTACTCAAAGTAAGAGATAACCAATTTTACGGTCTGTTAGACCAACTTATTAAAATTAATTTATTATGAAAAATATTTTGTTAAAAAAGTATTTTTTACTTTTGGAGAGAAGTATTTGCCTAATTTATTTAAAAAGAACCTTTGAACAATAATTATTGTTTAGTCCAATCTTTTATAAAATATTTCTGTACGTTCCTACAAGTTTTTTTTTCTTTTTAAAAAAAAAATACTTTTAAAGATTTTATTTATTTTTAGTTATGGAAATTAGCTTCCCGAACCAATTATTTTCTCCCTCATTTTTTTAGGAGAAATTACGCGGAAAAGCAAACATATATTGGTTAATTAGCTAATATAACTATAGTTTGAATTAATTACGGCTCGTAGCTTAATTTTAGTTTGAATTACATCACTTGTCCTCTTTTATACATATACAAATACATATTATACACATATATATACAATTATATGACTTATGTACAAATACAATTAGCCTCTCTCCACTTTCTGACCTTTCTCGCTCGCCTCTCTCCTCTCTCTCAATCTCGCTCGCCTCTCTCCTCCCAATCTCTCTCGCCAGATATACAAATGCATATGTATATCAGTTATACATATACAATTATCTGAGAGATATACATATACAATTTGCCTCTCTCCACTCTCTGCCCTCTCTCACTCGCCTCTCTCCTCCCTCTCCCAATCTCGCACGCCTCTCTCCTCCCTCTCCCAATTTCTCTTGCCAAATATACAAATACATATGTATATTAGTTACATATATACAATTATTTGACATATATACATATACAATTCGACAAATATACATATACAATTCGTCTCTCTGTCCTCTCTCCTCCCTCTCCAATCTCGCTCCCCTCTCTCCTCCCTATAACATATAGCTACGAATCGTAATTAACAAATTATAGCTATGGAGTGTAATTATACTATTTTTGAGTGGCTATATGCAAATGTTTTCTTTTAAAAAAAAAAAACATTTTTTTAAGGAAAATATAAACATTTTGGTCCCAAAAGAAGCTTGGCGAAACAGCTGTTAACATTTTAAAGTTAAATCAAGAATTGTGTGCGAAACGTTACCAGACTGTTCAAAGACTCTTAAGCTAAGTGCTTTTTGTTCTTCCTATTTTCTCCCATCGTTTTTCTTTATCTTTCTTTGTTCTTTATCGTTTCTCTTTTATTTACTCAGTATTGGAATGATTCGAGATAATAAAGTTAACTCTGTCTATCAAGATTTCTGATTTTTTCAGAAATTGAATTTGAGACTATAAAATTCTCAACCCACTTCATTGATCAACATGCTACACTCTTGATTGCTCGATTAGTTGATTATTTTTTCACGGATAATGTTATTTCAATTGATATTTATAAGGTTTAATTCTGCATGAAAGGGTGTAACCTAGTGGTCGATGAAGTGAGTTGAACATTGTGTGATCTCACGTTCAAATAAAACACTAGGTGATTTTTTTCCTCATCTGTTCTAGTTTTAATGGTACATAATACTTACCTAGTAAATGTTGCGGTGGGTATCCAATAGAATTAGTTGAGGCGGAGGTTATCAAAATAAAAAGAAGGTTTAATTTTTCTGTGTTCTTATATTATAAATTTATAGTATTGTTCATGGGGACCTTCTATTAAGCTGGAGTGTCTCACGCCTTTTCAAGAGTTCACATACAGAAATCACCCTCCCCCGACCCACCTCCCTCCAACTACAAAGATATGAAGAATAGTTAGAATATTATAATATATACTATATCATAAACAATATGAAGATTTTTTTAATTTGTTTATTTTCTTGTCTCTTTTGCCAACTAATAAATTAAATAGTGGCATGATCAAGCTATAAAGGAAGAATCTTCTAGTTTAAGTCTTTGATATGTGGAATTTATGCACTTTCAGAGTTTTAGAATAATCAAATCCTTTTAATCCTCCAAGAAAGTCAACTGACTTTGTATGTGCCCTTTAGAGAAATGTGCAGCACTCTTTTTCTATTCCTTCAACAATCCTTATTTATTATCACTTGTAAATAAGAATGCCTTTCTACAACATCTGTTTACTCTCTCTGTATGTCTCTTTCATTTACGTAATCTTTATAACAAAACAAGAATGCCTTAATTCATAATAAAAAGTTGAATGATGTATTTCCTTACCTCATCTATATTACGGTTTAAATTTAGACATTCAAGCAAGGAATGAATATTTTATGTTAGACATACATGGTGCACCCCTTTTTTTTCTTCTCCCTATAAAATGCAGGTTTTGAGCTGAAAACATTTACACCAAAAATGGCTCAGCTTGTTAGTTCGGACGATATAGAGTCGATTAGAATGGATCTCTCAGAGATTGGAAGAAGCTTGAGATCATCATTCAGGCGCCAGACTTCGATTTTGAGGAGTAATTCAGCTTTGAGTGCTTCTGAAAAGGATGACGTTGTGGATGAGGAGAACATGTTGGCTTGGGCAGCAATTGAGAGACTGCCAACGTATGACAGGTTGAGATCATCTGTATTTGAGGAAGTCAATGGCAATGAGGCCAATGTTAAGACGAAAAGGGTAACTGATGTTACCAAGCTTGGACCTGTAGAAAGGCATGTTTTCATTGAAAAGATGATTAAACACATTGAACATGACAACCTTCAATTGTTGCACAAAATCAGAAAGAGAATTGACAGGTAAGATTTCTGATACTTACTTGCCAGTATAAGTTAAATTATTGACATTAATGGAAGGTCATTGTTCTTGCATTTAAAATTGCCATCTTTTCTTTGGTGATTGACAATGCTAAGTTATGATCATCATTATCCGCATATCTCACGGTTTCTCTCTCATTTTATCAAAGTTTTATCTGTTAAGACTTAATTCAATGACCTTAGGCTACGGTTGACTCTTGTAGAGTTGGTGTAGAATTGCCTACTGTGGAAGTGAGATACAAAAATTTAACCATTGAAGCAGAATGTGAGCTAGTTCATGGAAAGCCTCTCCCTACTCTATGGAATTCTCTCAAAAGCACAATAATGGTAAATTTTTGCTATTTGATTGAAATCCGTTTTTATTGTCATCAATCTGATCTCTTACATATGTGCTAGTTCAAATCAAAGTAGCAGCGCTGTATTTAAAAATTGATCATCAGGAGGCATTGATTAGGACTTCATGTAGGAGAAGGCGTTATTAATTGAACCACTTGAACTGGGAATGCTTGAATCTTTCTTGTGCTTATCTGTCCAGTACGATACTTTGGGTTGTCTACTTTTAATAGTATTTTCCATTAGTTGATTTTTACCTATATGTGACAACAATAAGTTATTTTTCTGATGCACTGTAATCAATGCTGCTAGAAAAAGTAAGAGAGACTTAATGAGCATCTTTAAAGTAATCCTGGTTTCAGCACTCAACTGTTTAATGCATACAGAAAGTGCAAGCTCCAGCATTAGGTTATTCTATTGTGCTACTTGTGATTCCGACAGTTCTCTTAATCTAGTGTTTCAATTTGTTCAACAGAACCTTGCCAGGCTTCCAGGCCTACAGTCAGAAATGGCCAAGATTAAAATCATTAATGATGTCAGCGGTGTAATAAAACCCGGACGGTATGTCATCAAAGCTTCTCCATGGCATATACTCAATTTATATAGTTATGCCAATGTATTCATAAATAAATATGCTAACCACTTGGATTTCTAGTTTTTGACTTGCAGGAGACAGGCTTTTTCTAGCCATTATTATTACTCTGACAGTTATTCTAATCTCATATCTGGTGCAATAAGTGTCTCATCAATCGTCACTTGTTGACTGAACAAGACAACAAAAACAGAATATATGATGATTGTATTAAATTCAGTATTTGGTGAACATGCTTGTGAACTAGTCATCATAGCTTGTGAACTACTATAGTTTCTTACTATTTTGGGTCTTTTACTTTGTCTAGCTCTAATATTTTTATTGTCAGTACTTTTCTTTCTTCAATATTTTCATCGTAACTTTTTACTCTTGCATTTCTTTCAAACCATGTTGTGTAGGGGTAAGGTCTGTGCAGGGGTAAGGTATGTATATGCCCCACCCTCCCCAGACCCACTTGTGGGACTGTACTGGGTATATTATTGTTGTTGTTGCTAATTAGTCATCCTTTGTTTAATTTATCACTTGATATTTACATAGCCCTATTCAGTAATGGTCATTTTGGCGGTATGTAAGAGAAACGGTTTAGTGAACCAAAAAAGCATTCCGCCTCTCAATCATGTATTTACCTTGGGAACTTGATAATGTGCATTGTGTACGCAGTTCAAACCTCCAGATACTGTTGCTTGGTTGGTTGAGTAATGTTCTTAACTAGTTTGATCCATAATTGCAACTGAAAGATGAATAATATACTTGCTTGCATGGTATTGTTCTGCAGAAATTAGTTGACTTAGCATTCTGCAGAAATTATTTAGTGATTACATTATCATAAACATAAACTAGCAAGAGGGTCTTTTGAGGTGTATTTGGTGTTTATGTGATTAAGTGTCCCAACTGGTCTTGCATTTGTAATAATTTTGAGACGTAGGCTTGACTGCAGCTTACTTTTTCTGGCTAATCTCAGTCTACCTTTTAGCAGTTTTTGCTCCAGCATGTTCTGATAGCTCTTCATTTTGAAGTCATTGTTTTAAATGTGAGTTTTTGAACCTGTCATTTTGAATTTACTCAAACTCTTTGCTATTCTTACAGTATGACTCTACTGCTTGGACCTCCTGGATGTGGAAAAACAACACTACTGAAAGCACTTTCAGGAAATCTGGACAACTCTCTTAAGGTCTCTTCAAGTTGTTTCTCTTTTAATGTCAGACAAAAAAGAAAGCTTTTTTTTGCTTTAATGTCAGCAAGAGAAAAATATAGGAATACTTTCTTAAAAGAAATAAAATCCTTCAGCTCATATAAAGCAAATACTTTGATCTACAACATACTGGAATGTGAATTAATAGTTCTCTATTTCAATGAAATGAACTTTTCCAGGCCTTCATTTGTCGTATTTGTTTTATTAGTGATTTTCTGGTTCTTCTTAGTTACTTTTAGTTCCTTTATATCTTTAAGATCTCAGCTAGGGAACACTTAATTCCTATCTTTCTTCCGTTTCACCAATAGAACAGAAGCTTGACTACACCAACTCCTCCTCCAAGGAGAAACTAGTGAAGAGTTGCACTAATTTTTGCACCTTTACTTGAACAAGAATGATGTCGAATTCATGTATGGATAGAGTTCATAACATTTGGAGTTGATGTCAATCTGACTGTCTGCTTCTGGCCATGTCTAACAGGTTTCTGGGGAGATTTCTTACAATGGTTATAAATTGGAGGAGTTTGTACCACAGAAAACTTCTGCATATATAAGCCAAAATGACCTACACATTCCTGAAATGACTGTTAGAGAAACAGTAGACTATTCATCTCGTTTTCAAGGAGTCGGAAGCAGAGCAGGTATGTCATTGAGCGCATAGAAGATAAACCGTAAGTGATGAATACATTCCAGCACTAGTTTTTAAAGCAATGCCTTTCCTTTTGAAGATATTATGATTGACCTAAGCAGAAGGGAAAAAGAAGCAGGAATTGTTCCTGATCCAGATATAGATACTTACATGAAGGTAATTTTAACATCAAGTTGTTCCCGTTTTATCTCTGTTGAGCTATAAGTTGATTGATGTATTTATTGGACAAGATTATACCATTCCTCTGCAGTCAATGCTGTTATGTTTTTTACCTTCTAAAACAAATTTGAATCATGTAGGCGATTTCTGTTGAAGGACAAAAGACAAATCTTCAGACGGATTATATTCTGAAGGTAACTTTATTGAAGGACCCTATTTGACAATTATTTGTAGAGATCGGAATAGAAGTTGATGATTGCCACATTCTTGTATGTGTTCAGATTCTTGGACTAGATATTTGTGCTGACACATTGGTTGGTGATGCCATGAGAAGAGGTATATCGGGTGGTCAAAAGAAAAGACTGACAACAGGTAAATTTAAAGTATGATCTGCTTCGTAACAAAGTTGTCAGTTGTATATGTTCTCCTATAAGTCTGCTGATGTACTTGATATCATTTGGAAAACAAGTATAAATCAACTAACTAATTGTGTGACACAGGAGAGCTTATTGTTGGCCCCACAAAAGCATTGTTTATGGATGAAATATCAAATGGCTTAGATAGCTCGACTACGTACCAGATTGTTGCTTGCCTTCAGCAGCTGGCACATATTACAGATGCCACTATACTTGTCGCGCTTCTTCAACCAGCGCCAGAAACTTTTGATCTCTTTGATGATATAATACTGATGGCTGAGGGAAAAATTCTTTACCATGGGCCAAGAAACTCTGCATTAGAATTTTTCGAAAGCTGTGGGTTCAATTGTCCTGAAAGGAAAGGGGTGGCTGACTTCCTCCAGGAGGCAAGTCCATTGTAGTTAAACATTTCTCTCTATCAATTAGAAGCTCATCAATTATGTTCACTGTTTTCAGGTTACATCGAAAAAGGATCAAGCACAGTATTGGCATGGAACTAAAGAAACATATAAATTTCTGTCAGTTGATACATTATCAAGAAAATTTAAGGAATCTCCATACAGGAAAAAACTGAATGATGAACTTTCTGTTGCATATGATAAGTCCAGGTGTCATAGAAATTCTATAACCTTCCATGACTATTCACTTCCTAAATGGGAACTCTTTCGAGCTTGTATGTCAAGAGAGTTCCTTCTGATGAAAAGGAATTCTTTTATCTACATATTCAAAAATGTTCAGGTCAGTGATCAGTCTTTTCTTGTTATTACATTATGGTAGTTCAATCTACAGAATATTGTATACTCATTCAAATTGTCCAAAGCAAAGATAGAAGTCACATTTTCCTTGTTGAGATTTCTCACAACTTATTGCAATTTATGCTTCTATTATGCAGCTTGTCATCATTGCATTCATAACTATGACCGTATTTTTGAGAACTCGGATGGATACTGATCTTTTACATGCAAATTATTATTTGGGAGCTCTGTTTTTTGCTCTCATCATTCTTCTTGTGGATGGATTCCCTGAGCTCACCATGACAATAGCAAGACTTGCAGTTTTCTATAAACAGAACGACTTGTGCTTTTACCCAGCATGGGCGTATGCAATTCCTGCTGCAATTCTCAAGATTCCTCTCTCTGTATTAGAATCTGTCATTTGGACATGTCTGACCTATTATGTCATTGGTTTCAGCCCTGAGGCAGGAAGGTTAGTGCTACTGCTACATGTAAATATCTTATACTTCAATTGTTGCTGTTCTTTCAACTATAGTTTTGGTGGTTATATGCCACCATTCCAATAGGCTTCCATCAGCAGCTTAAACTTTACCTATTCCAGCTATCTTTAAGTAATGATTTGAACAAAATTTCAAGCATTTTCGTGTCAAAACTGTGTCACTTACAGGTTCTTCCGGCAGTTACTTCTATTATTTGCTGTGCACATGACATCGATCTCCATGTTCCGTTTCTTGGCTTCTGTCTGCCGGACTGTTGTTGCTTCTACAGCTGCTGGTAGCTTATCAATCTTATTTGTCTTTTTATTCAGCGGATTCGTAATACCAAGACGTAAGGTTTCCTACTTCTTTATTCATTTTTGATATTATGCTCATGTGAGGGTGAGTAGCATAACTAAAATACCACTATTTGATTACAGCCTCAATGCCAGTTTGGCTGAAATGGGGATTTTGGATTTCTCCGTTGACATATGGTGAGATAGGTCTTTCTGTAAATGAATTTCTCGCGCCAAGGTGGCAAAAGGTGAGAGCCAATAATAGCTCAAATACTTTGCTTCTTTCAGTTGTTTAACTGACTTATGCACATTGCATGTGGAAGACAAGTTCAGCACAAAATGGTTGTTTTGAGGCACCAATATGCAATATTGAAAAGTATTCACTATGTTTTGTCATGAAATTACACTCGAAAAATAAAGAAATAGAGATCATCCGTATAAGAAAATGATAAAGTATTGTCGTCTGTCTGTTCCTTTTTGTTATCTGAAACTATCTAGGGAAGGTTCTAAGAGTTCAATGACAGATATCCATGTCAATGGTAGTGACTTGGCTCAAATTTATAGCAAGTTCTCTTTGATTCCCAGAAACACCTGAAGATGCAATGTTCTTAATCATATACACAACAGATCACATTCTGGAAGGCATTAATATTTTTTTCCTTGAAGAGAAATAGTAATATAAAGGCTACCTTGGACGATAGTATTCCTATTGTAACTATTCATTGAAGTACTTCATAGGCACTCAGTTTCGAAAGTTGATTTCCCTCTCGAACTAGGGTAGACTAGTTTTAACTGTAGTAACCTCTAAAATGTGCCATAAAATTCTACATGAAGAGAATAACTCAAATTGATAGATTAGCTGCCTCGTTAGATGTTTTACTACCTTGATACATACATGTCTGTAACTTGAATCAAATATATTTATCTGTTTTATTGAAGATTTTAAATTTATTATCTATTCAATACTCATATCACATGCTTCATTTGTTAACACAGACGCTCTCGACAAACACAACTATAGGGAATGAAGTCCTTGAAAGCCGTGGGTTAAACTTTGATGGATATTTATATTGGATATCAGTTTGTGCCTTGTTTGGCTTCACAATACTGTTTAACATTGGTTTCACCTTGGCCTTAACTTTCTTAAAAGGTATGTTCATTGTTTTTTGTACTCCACAGAAATGAAGAATCTGCACAATAGATCTTGTAATTTACTTGCTGGTTCTCTTGAAAATGTGATGCAGCTCCTGGATCTCGTGCTATTATATCAAGGGATAAGTACTCTCAAATAGAAGGAAATAGCGATTCTTCTGATAAAGCTGATGCAGAAGAACATTCCAAGACCACGATGGATTCTCATGAAGGAGCAGGTTGCCTTCTTATTCTATTGCAGGAATTATTGTATGAGAAATATTGTTTTTTTTTACTTTCTCATCTCTTATTGTTTTCCAGGAAGAATGGTTCTACCTTTTGAACCCCTATCTCTTGTGTTTCGAGATGTTCAGTACTCTGTTGACACTCCTGCGGTGATCTTCTAAACCTATCTCATTTAGTATTGCATCATTTTTGGATAATCAAAAGCTGTTGAAACCAAATTTCAGTGGCTGAGGTTGTGATGGTATGTCCATTTCAGGCAATGAAGGAGCTTGGTTTCACACAAAATAAACTCCAACTTCTTTCAGACATTACTGGCGCACTTAGACCTGGTGTCCTTGCAGCCCTTATGGGTGTCAGTGGGGCTGGAAAAACAACCCTGCTTGATGTTCTTGCCGGTAGAAAAACAAGTGGTCATGTGGAAGGAGAAATAAAAATTGGTGGGTACCCTAAAGTTCAAGAGACATTCGCTAGAGTTTCAGGTTACTGTGAGCAGACAGACATACATTCTCCTCAGATAACTGTAGAAGAATCAGTTATATTTTCTGCTTGGCTACGACTTCATCCTCAGATTGATTCCAAAACGAAATATGTACGAGCTTAATAATACAAAGTTTGAATTAATGTTTCTTTCATGAACATCATTCCTTCTTGCGATATCTTTATTTGAACTGATGTGGCACTTGTGCAGGAGTTTGTGAAAGAAGTCCTTGAGACCATTGAGCTAGATGGTATAAAAGACACGATGGTTGGTATGCCGGGTGTTAGTGGGCTCTCAACTGAACAACGTAAACGGCTGACAATTGCTGTGGAGCTTGTTGCAAATCCCTCAATTATCTTCATGGATGAACCCACAACAGGGTTGGACGCAAGGTCAGCTGCAATTGTCATGCGGGCTGTGAAAAATGTTGCTGATACAGGAAGAACAATAGTTTGTACCATCCACCAACCAAGCATTGACATATTTGAAGCATTTGATGAGGTAAGATGTATGTGAGGAGCAATTTTGTACTTAGTAATGCAGAAATCTTGAAGTAAAAGTAAAGACATCTACTTAGAAGTATCTTTCAGTTTGTGTAACTACACATCCTTCATGGATATCATCAAAAAGTTATTTGTCTGAAATGTGCTCTTTTGCAGCTGATTCTATTGAAAACTGGTGGGCGCATGATCTACTGGGGACCACTCGGACGAAATTCTTGTAAAATGATTGAATATTTCGAGGTGCACTAATCTCCCTTTTTATTAATGTTGCAGCAAGCTAGTAATAAAAGCTTCTTCGCATAGTAGCTGAGACTACTGTTTTTTCTCCGATTTGACAGGGTATCTCTGGTGTGCCTAAAATAAAGAACAACTACAATCCAGCAACATGGATGTTAGAGGTTACATCAACATCTAGTGAAGCTGAGACCAGCATAGACTTCGCTGAAGTATATAAGAATTCTGCTCTACACAAGTTAGTCATAGCTTTCACCTCATCTAGTTTTGCAGTAGTTTTAAAATGCCTCTTAAACATTGTATCACTTATAAGCACATTTTGCATGTAACCAATGCATGATTCCTCTTTGGTTTACACTTCTTGTAGAAATAACGAAGAGCTTGTGAAAAAGCTGACTTTCCCACCAGCTGGTTCAAAAGATTTGCATTTCCCCACCCAATTTTCACAGAATGGTTGGGGACAATTCAAGACTTGTTTCTGGAAGCAATACTGGTCCTATTGGAGGAGTCCTTCATACAATTTGATGCGCTCTCTGCACATGCTTTTTGCTTCCGTTGTTTTTGGATTGCTCTTCTGGGACAAGGGGACGAAACTGTAAGACAATAAAATACTATTCAACCAAAGCTCAATTATCTTATCGACTACATGCTTCATTATGCTGTGGGAATTAAAACTTTCTACATCCTCCTGGAAATTCCTTGGCCACTTCTGAGTAACATGTTTTTGCAATTGTGATGCTTAATTGAGTGGTAGGCATGATACAGTTGATAAGGAAATTAGGTTGTCTGATCCGATAATTTCTCTTCCTGTTTGGTTTATTAACTTTTTAAAAAATGGCTTTATCTTTTCTTTGTTGACATCACCCACACTGTTAAAACAGAACTCTGGAGTCTCATTTTTGGCGTGTGAAAGTTGATGCAGCAGAACTGAAGTTCTCCCTCGATGATAATGGACTTAGTTATGCATGCATTGTATGTACATGTTATATAGTTGAACAACTTAAATATTTTCTTAAACTGCCTTTTTGTTTTTCTTCCTCCTTTTTGACAGAGATGACCAGCAGAGTGTCTTCAGTGTATTTGGTGCTATGTTCACTGCAGTAATCTTCTGTGGCATAAATAATTCATCTTCAGTTTTACCATATGTGACCACGGAGCGATCAGTCCTATACCGGGAAAGATTTGCTGGAATGTATGCATCATGGGCTTATGCATTTGCACAGGTAAGATATAAAGGCTTTCAATCTTGGCAGGTTGACTAATGGGGGATTCAGTAATTCCATATCTTACACTTGTCTTCAATGGTTCACTGCTTCATATTTTTGAGTCTCGAGTACCTTGATTTTGTAGGTGGCAATTGAAATTCCATATCTTTTAGCTCAAGCACTTGCATTTACTGTCATCACCTATCCGATGATTGGATATTATTGGTCGGCCCACAAGGTTTTGTGGTACTTCTATTCGATGTTCTGCACATTGTTGTACTTCACATACTTGGGAATGATGCTTGTTTCATTGACACCAAACTTGCCAGCAGCTGCAATTCTTCAGTCATCCTTTTACACAATGTTCAACCTCTTTGCCGGATTCTTGATACCAAAAGCTGTAAGTGGATCAGAATTTAAGCCTCCTTGAATATAGAGATCAACGAGTATTTCATAATTACCGCTGTCTATGTGTGTTTTTACACTTCAATCTTTCTCCTTTTCCTTTCATTGCAGCAAATTCCAAAATGGTGGATCTGGTTCTATTATCTAGTACCTACATCGTGGACGTTGAATGGGATGCTTACTTCACAATATGGAGATGTTGATACAAAGATTACTGTGTTTGGAGATAAGAAATCAGTAGCAGCCTTTATTAGGGACTATTTTGGATTTCACCACAACCAATTACCTATTGTAGGTGTTGTTTTGATTGCATACCCCTTAGTTTTTGCCACTTTATTTGCATTCTTCATTGGGAGGTTGAATTTCCAAAGAAGGTGATTTTGCAACTTGTTCATTTGTTGTTTGTAGAAACTTATACTAATATATTATCCAAATTAAATACTTCCCCTGTTCCTTTTGTACATTAGACTGGTGAATTTTACTTTGAATTGACTAGGAATGTAATTTGCTTTTACTACAGTTTTCCATTTTTAATATTATCAATGACTGAACAAATCCAATTCCGTCTCAAGTAGTATATTATTTCGTACTAGTTTCAATAGTCAATGGTCTTTTCTGTACCAATTGGTATTCGAATTTCACTAATTCAGAGTTGGACCATAGAAAACTTACTACTATGTGGACAACTTTATTTGTTTGGTTCAATCTTAAAATCTAAACTAAGGATGGACTTTGTCCTTCAATATATAACAACTACAAGTTTAAAATCACTATCCAATTCATTGTTGCAAATTTTCTTCTCTTTTTTTCTCCCTCAAATGAACAAAAGCAAATAAGAAAAATTATACCTTTGGGAAACCGTCGTTGCTTGTTTCTCTGAAATTACTGATTCAATATCTTGGTCCAAATATAGTAAAGTATAATTTCTAATTAAAATCTTGAAAAATATTTGTGACCAAAAGTTTTTCAAAATGTAGTTGCAGTGAATTGGGAATTGGTTTTAGTCAAATCCCCAATTTGTCACGCCTTAATCTCATTAGAAAGCGGAGTTGGCTAGCTGATTTGGGAAAACGAGTGGTGGGAACGAACAATTTTGTTGGTAGATAAACCAAACTAAACATTAAACATATGGCCTAACACACTTACAACACAGTAATTTCATTGTTAGCCAACGAATGATAATACAAAAAACATCATAGCTGCTTCCCTAGTGCACAACTACTATCATTTGCACTCATCATTTGGCATCTTTTTTCAATATATTTTCATAAGAACATCATTCCACAAATGCACTTATTTTTTATGTATATAATAATAGTTTTTTTTTCCTTAATATTCCAAGGCCTAAGATATCCAACACAATGGAAACAGGACAATAACAAAATAAAGGAAATACAAAGACAAGCAAACACATGTGGATTCTAAAGCCACAAGCAAACAACAAAGAACAAAAAACATAGGCAAGCACTTTCAGACGCTTATTAGTCTTGGGGCTTTTCCCACTTGAGGGGCTTGACAACTTCCCATGTGAAATCGGGGTCATCACGTCCAAAGTGACCATAGGCAGCAGTTTTCAAGAATCTTCCATTGCCACCCCTCTTCAAATCCAAGTTAATGGACATCATTCCAGGTCTGAAGTCGAAGTTCTCCTTAACGATCTTCAAAATTTCCCTGTCGGGGATCTTTCCAGTGCCATAGGTGTCAACGAATACAGACAATGGCTCAGGCACACCGATGGCATAAGAAACCTGCACAATGCATCTGCGAGCGAGTCCACTAGCTACAATACTCTTTGCAGCCTGCCTTACAATGTATGCACCACTCCTGTCGACCTTGGTTGGGTCTTTGCCAGAGAAAGCACCACCACCATGGGCACCCCAACCACCATAAGTGTCGATGATGATTTTACGACCAGTGAGACCAGCGTCACCATGAGGTCCACCAATAACGAATCGGCCAGATGGGTTAAGGTGGAAGATTGTCTTCTCGTCAAGGTACTTCTCTGGGATGACTGGCTTGATGACATGCTCCTTAAGGTCGCGGGCAATCTCATCATTTGTAACGGTCTCATCGTGTTGAGTGGAGATGAGAACAGTGTGGACCCTAATTGGAATCATGGCACCATTGTCATTGCAGTACTCAACAGTAACTTGGGTCTTGCCATCAGGCCTCAACCAGGGGCAGGTGCCATTCTTGCGAACTTCTGTAAGGTGGGCACCAAGTTTAGTTGCAAGCACGTGACTGAGAGGCATTAATTCAGGGGTCTCATCGGTGGCATAGCCAAACATGTGACCCTGGTCACCAGCACCAATCTCCTCTGGCCGTTTGGTCAGATGGCCGTGGACACCTTGAGCAATATCAGGACTTTGCTGCTCAATGTAAACAAGGACCTTGCAGTTGTCAGCATCAAGACCAACATCATCAGAAACAAATCCAATATTACGGCATGTGTCACGCACGATCTTCTCATAGTCTACAATAGCCTTGGTTGTGATCTCACCAAAGACCATGACCAAGTTGGTCTTGGTGCAAGTTTCACATGCAACTTTGCTCTCAGGATCTTGCTCAAGGCAGGCATCAAGAACTGCATCAGAGATCTGATCACAGAGCTTGTCTGGGTGACCCTCGTTCACAGACTCGGAGGTGAATAGGAAAGTTTCCATTCTACAAGAAGATAAAATCAATTTCATAAGTTCAAGTAGATAAAAGAAGGCACAATATAAAGAGAAATAAAGCTGCAGCATACTTTATACAGAGTATCAGTGCAAATTCTTCACATAACAAACAATGAAATGCTGAGAAACTGATGCAACAAGTAAAGTACCAGTGAAAATTCTCCAGCTTGCTAAAAGTTTATATTCCTAACGACAAGAATGGCTATCGGATAATGCACCAAAAAAAGATATTCTATGCAAAATATTCTCTCAATTAAAAGGGTTATTCCTATATTATATCAATTAAAGTAATTTATCCTAACCTGACAAAATTAAAGAAAAAGCCCAACGAAATCTCCTTTTATCTATAAAATATCAAGCTGGACCACCAATTTTGATAAGAATCTACAACTTTTAAAAACGCACTAGAGTTAAGCTAGAATCTTCTACTCCAAAGTTGGCAAAAGCATATTTGCACCAGATCTAGCTGATCTCTTACAAACAACGCCTCCATCATACCAATCAACTATTTCTAATCTCTAAGTAATTTTGAAAAACAACAAAGTAAATATATTGTAATTTATAATCATGCTACAGAGAAACAAAGATCACCCAAAACAACAAAAATAATTTTACAAAAAACCAAACATGTTGAGAACATCAGAGTATTCAGCATAAAGCAGGGTTTTTTAAGAGAAAAAATACAGAAGCATTTCAAAATTTTCATGGAAAGACAAATTAATAAAAAATTAACAGGAAAATTAGTTCATTTCCAGATTCAAGAAACGGTTCCTTCCCTTCTCTGTTCCCAACACCCAAGCTAAAACACAACCAACCCTAACCAAACCAAATAAAAACACAATCTTTTATCACTTCAACAAAAACCAAGAGAAATTAAGCACAAAACACCCAGATCTGTCATAAAATCCCCAGCAAGAAAACAACAAAAACCATGAAAGACTAGTTTTGAACTAGCTAAACTTAAAATTACCTCAAGAAAACGGCAAGTGAGGAACTCAACAGCGAACTAATAGAAATAGAGGTTTAGAAATGTGGGAAAGGAGCAATCTTTTTACCCCTTGAGAGAAAAAACCTCTTTGTATTTTTGGTTCGCCAAATGCTTGCGAGTCTTTACCTTAGACTTTGGAGTCGTATTTATAGACCCTCCATGGCCATGGTCTTAACATCCATTGCTCACGTGCTCTCCTTAATTCTGACTAATTAAGGTGGTTGGATTTCTGTTTGGTAATGATCTGAACCGTTGATGACGTGTGGGGTGTTGATCTAACGGTTAGGAAATGTTGGGGTGGGTAAGGAGGGTGGCATATCCACATAATTATATTTATCCTGTTTTATTAGTGGAAGAACAGAATTAATTAGTGCTGACATGGTGTTTACCAACCCCTTATGCGGGCCATGGGCCGGGCTGGGGTTATTTGCTTGGGCTTATGGGGTCCTGTTCCAATCTTTTTCGTCTCAATTTATCTGATATCATTTAATTTTTTGAGACTCAAATAAATATTTTTACTATAGTTTTTTCACATGTATGGATAATAATAATTTGGTGTGTTGGTGCTTTTCGCATGCTATTAAAAATTATAATGTATAGATAAGTTAATAAATCATAGAAATTAGAACATTTTAGTTTGATAAAGTATTTGAAGTAACATTTATTAGTATCCGTTTGGCCATACGATATGAAATCATGATATGATATCATGAGATGAAATTGAAGTTTTGTTTGAATATGCGATAAAAAAAAATTGTGTTGTATATTTTCTTATAAACATAAGAATCTCCTAAGTTGTAAAGCTATTAAAATAGCCCTAATTGTTTATTCAATCTTACAAAATAAATAAAAAATTATAAAATCGCATAAAAAATAATTACAAAGTTATGTGTTCTCCACTTAAGCAACTATTTCATCTAACTTTAATTCAGTAAAAAAAATAAACACAAATTATAGTGTACTAGTCTTTAATATAATTTTCCACATAGTACAGAGAATCTCCTCGCGTTGAACTTGCATTTCTCGATCATATGACTGAGAAGACGAACCAACATAGTTACTTTGAGCCATTTGTTGGTCAATATCATCCACAACTATATTTTCATGCTCATAGACCATAAATATTTCATCACTCTTTTGGTATTCTCGCAAATAATTATGTAACACCGCACAAACTTATGACAATTTTCACTTGTGTGTCAATATCATAATGACTAATGCCTTGTTTCACTTGTGTCAATATCATAATGATTCATGTCTTGTTTCACTTGTGTGCAATTACACATTTTCAGTGCATTAATTTCGTGCTAAAAATCAAACATTTGAAGTAGTGATTATCAAACATACATTACCAATTTTATTTTATTTTTCATATTAAATTGATTTAAACATTTTCATGTGTAGTCAAAATAGACTTTTTTTTATTATGAAGAATCAAAAAAGTATTACTCCCTCCGCTCTTATTTATATTCACCAAATCAATTTCTCCTTTATCATTTATTCACCAAATTTAAAGTAATAATAAAGTTTGTGTTGATGAGAATAATAAATATTAAAAGGTAATGATATGATTATAAATTTTATTTACATATGAAATAAATTGTTAGTAGATATAAATGTGGGATTGTTTTAACAAAATATAAATTTATAGGTCAATTTTTGTGTTTAAAAATCCCAAATCATGATATGAAATTTCCATATCATAGTTTTTGTAGAATATGGAATTTCATCTAATGATATGAGCGTAAAATTACATAATCAAATATTGATTTTATCTCATAATTCTATACCATAATATAATATCGCATGGCGAAACGTCTACCTAAAAAGTTAGAAAGGTTTGGTGAAAGCCACTCACCAACCTTCACAAACTTGCTTGACAATGCTCAATCCTGCATTTTCTCATTAGTGTTAACCTATTATCAGCTGACACTAGTAACAATATTGTAACTTGATAATGCCTAGGAAATTAACTTACTAATTGTCAACACTAGTTGTCAATTTTATTTTTTTTGAATTGTGATGTCTGACTCAACTCACATGTATTTTAATCAATTATACAGAGTATCGTATATGTTATATTTCATTAGCACAAATATTAAGTAACTTACTCAACTTGTTAATTGCCAATTCTGATCCATTATTGATTTTTTTATTTGTAAAAGAACTAGCTAGTGTTTCGTCTATTAACCCATCTAATTGTTATCTCATTTTAACTAACTAAATAATACTACATATAATTAAGGTATTTTCAAAATATACTTGCGTGATTATCTATCAGTCCATTTTGGCTTCCTTGCCACTTAGATGATTAATACGGGAACTAATTAAAAAATTTAAATGACTATGTAGTCAAAAGACCAATGAAATTTGGATTGATCACGTTGTTAATTTAAAATTAGACCATTGAATTTTTCTTTTTTTCATTTCTTAAAGAAACCTACTGAATCAAAATATCAAATAAAGCATGACACATGCAGCATGGAAGGATAAGGTACATAGATACTGTTCCCACCAATTGAAACTAGATAACTAAAATTAATTAGGACTGAATAATTCCTTTTGAGATCTAAAAGGAATCAACTCCTGGTATAACCTTAGACTAATCAATGTTTAGTGCAATTAAAGTCTAATTACGTACTTGAATTTAATTTTTAATGATTAGAAGCTGGATCAATCTTGCTTTTTTTAATGTGTTACATATTATATGCTAGACTAGACTGTCAACTAACTACTCATGAGGTGAGTTGAAGTCAAACATGACATATATATATGCTCCTATTTCCTAATGTTTGCAGGGCAAAATGAGGTGAAACGTTATAGGGAATTACGTATTTCACTTTTAATTATCGGGAAAAAGGATAATTATACTTCTAAATGATCATAAATAGTATTTGAATATCTTTCGTTATACTTTTAGAATATTAAAGTCCTTACTGTTTAATTTTTGGGTATATATACCTTTTGGACTAACGACATGTGTTTCGATCTAAAAGACCTACCCGAAATTTATTTGATTTTTACTTATAATTAAAAGCCCCCTCCCCCAACAAATTCAAAACCCACCCAAATAACTTGAAACTCACCATCAAATTATAACCCAAAAACACCCCAAAAATCTCCACTTTCATTAGCCATTTAATTGACTAAATCAGACCTTATATCAAATTTCTTGAGACGTTTAGTATGAACGGAATCGCATATCAAACTCTGATGAAAGGGGGAAAAAGCATTTCGGTCCGGCAAAAGAGAAGAACCCCATCGAGATATTATAAGAAAATTCATTTCTTTGATTCAAAGTATAATGAAAGGTATTTAGATATTATTTATAATGGTTCAAAGATATATTTATATTTTTCCCCTTATATTATTAAAATGTATTCTGATCAACTAATTCTTATAACCAACAATTGGGATAAAATAATGAGCAACTTTCACATATAGCAAACATAAAAATCATATTGGTATGCTATAGCTATAGTTTGCATAGCAAATTTTATGTTTGCTATGGAGCTTTTGATTTGTATAATTCGCTAGATACATCCAGTTTTATACAAATTGTTCAATTTTGTATAAATTCATTTATATGTTGTAATTTGTATAATAAGATCTGTATTTGTATAATTATAAGTGTATAAGACGAAAATATATGTATTTGTATTTCTATATACACTCTTCTCTCGCTTTATACAAACACAAACGCATTTTATACATTTTATACGTTTGTATACCAAAAATGGCTAATTGTATACCGAACTAGATGGCAAAAAAATGGGATGTTTGCTGCGAATTACAAATAGAATAAACTATGGCTATAACATTTAATTTGAATTAATAGTTTGCTATTTCATACAATTTTCCCTAAAATAAGAGGAACTTTCGCATATAGCTACTCAAAAATAGCCTAATTATGCTCCATAGCAATAGTTTACTAATTACGATTTGTAGCTACATGTTATAGGGAGGAGAGTGGTAAGCGAGACTGGAGGAGGGAGGAGAGAGGCGAGCGAGAGAGGGCATAGATTGGGAGAGAGGTGAAATATATATGTATATTGGTTAGATAATTGTATATTATACATATGTATTTGTATATTCTGGTGAGAGGGATTGGGAGAAGGGGGAGAGATGCGAGCGATATTGGGAGAGGGAGGAGAGAGGCGAGTGAGAGAGGACAATAATTTGTATAACTCGCAGGTACATTTGTATAATTCACGTGTTTTGGTATAATTGAGTAGTATAAAATCTGGAATTATACAAATATAATAAATTCGAAATAACAAATTGATACAAACATAAATATATGAACTTTAAACGATTATACAAAATATATTATACAAATTACATTATGTAAAATATATTATACAAATCTGAAAACTACTGGTTTATACAATCTTTAAAAAGTTATATACAAAAAGATAGAATGTATATGATGACAAAACTAAAAAACCAAAGGAAATCATCGTCATATACAAATACAAACTATCGTATATAAATATAAATCAAACAAAGAATTGTCACTTGTGAATTATACAAATATGGCGAATTATACATATATAAACGTGGCTAATTATACAAACTCGAAGTCAACCCACATAATTAATGGTTAATGCTAGTTGTGAGTGGTAATTATAGCAAACTATAGTTATGTTGCGTAATTAAGTAGTATAAATTTGCTTAATCACATAATTTTTCTTTTAAAATATGATTTTCTTAATACAAAACACAAAATCAATAAAAATTTATTATTTAATTAATTTTATTAACTTTCTTAATCAATTTTATTGGTGAAAAAGAAGGTGAAAGGAAAAAAGAAACATTAAAGCCTAACTTTCATGACGAAGGGTAAAGGTGAACCTAAAAATTAAAATGTAACAAAATGATGCCACCCAAATTTGAACTCGTGACTTGTCTAGCGAAATTGGCACGCATAATAATCTACGCTGCGCACATTTTTGTGTCGAGTGTCACTTCATATAATATATCCACATTTTTTTTGTTTTCTTTAATTGTATAAATATATATATTTCGTAAATTTTTACGATGACATTCCTTGAGTCTTAGTAAATCCACCCCCGTGCGCTCTTTTATTAAGATATATTAAAAATGATCTTTAATAATAATTAATTAATAATAATAGCTTAATTATCACTAAACATTTTTTAATGACAATCTTTGTAAATATCTGTAAAGCTTATAGCAACATGATCCAATGAAGTAATGACAATACCCTAACTAATATTGGTAAAGTTTTTAAGTTTTAAAACTCTTTATTTATATACTCCATTTGTTTCTATTTATATGTCATCATTTTTTACTTTACGTATATTAAGAAATTAAGTAAGTTTACTATTTTACCCTTATTTAATTTTTTTTGAAGTCAATTTTTCAATCAATGAATATGAATTAATTTATTTTAATTAATTAATTTAACCAATGAACATGAATTATTCATTTAGTTTTTTTATGTTAGTCAAATGTATATTTTCAAGACTAATAACTCACAAGACGAAAATAAGAAGAATATTACTATAATTTATGAATTGATTTTATGAAATAACAAATATTATGAATCAATTATTTATAGTGAGAATGATATATAAAAAGGAACGGGGAACCGCTAAAAATTATTCGTGTCTGATCTCTTCGTGAGTAGTGACATTAATGAAGCACATGCACACAGGGGCGGACCTACAGTGGTTCAAGTGGGTTCATATGAACCCACTTCGTTGAAAAATAACACGGTATATATATGTATATTTAATCAGTTTTTAAAATTTTATATGTATATATTAAATTTTCAACCCACTAACACAAGTCTGAAGCTTAGCCGAGTGGTTGAGGGGGTTCAATTTTCCCAACCAACCCGGGATCGAATCCTTATAGCCACATTTTAGTTTTAATTCTTTTTTTTTATATATAAAACGTTCACCCACAGTTTTTTCCTTTATGTTGGTGTAATTTTTGTCCTTTTAGTTACTTAGGAACTATAAAAAGTAGAACAACTTTTTACTTTTACATTTGAAAGTACAATAGTCAACAACTTTTGTCCTTTTTGTTTCTAGTTTTTTTTTTTTTTAAAAAAAAACTCAACTAAAAAGGCACTAATCTCTATTATTCTCAATTCTAAAAACCCTTTTATCTTCTTCTTTGTTGAAATCTTCTTGAACCTCTTACTTTTCCCTCCAAAATTTCGAGCATATTTTTTTTGTTGAAGGAAAAAAACTCTCCCCGTCTCTCAAATCTTGCACAAGTATGTTTTTCGCTCTTGATTCTAGTCTTTATAAATACATATATGATTATTGTGGTTATTTTTTATTTCTTCAACTAAAAAACCCTTATCATTCTAAAATCAACAAAAAATTACAAATAATATTATGTATATTTTTATGTATTCGATTTTGAACCCACTTCGTGAAAATCCTGGGTTCACCACTGAGCATAATATATCTGTCTGATCATGCTCTTACCTAGTTGGCAGTTTGGAATTTGTTGTAACATGTCTTGTGACCCAAAGATACTTCTTATCAACCAGCACGCCTGTTTCGGTATTTGGATATGCTCTAGTATTTATATAATACGTGTGGATCCACCTAATCCAAAGTTTGTCCTGCTTATTGACAATATCCCACAAAGACTTCGCTAGAGCTGCTTTGTTCCACAAAGAGATATTAATCAAGTTTAAACCCCCAACACAATTGGGGTTACAGACATACTCCCAAGCTACCAGAGCTTTCTTCGTGATTGTACCACTCCCTGCCCATAAATAACTCTTACAATGTGCATCTATAAGATGTAAAACTTTAGTTGGTATGGAGAATAGTTGTGCCCAATAGGCTTGGATGCCAAATATTACTGATTTAATGAGTTGAACCCGACCTGCATAGGAGAGGTTCTTGGCAGTCCAAGATGAAATTTGAGATGTTATCTTGTACAGTAATGGTTGCCATTGGATGAGGGAGATCTTTTTGGTAGCTAAGGGCGCTCCTAAATATTTAAAAGGTAATTCACCATAGCTAAATCCCAATATCTGAAGGATTTTGTCTTGTTATTCTCTAGTTACCCCACCAAAGTAAACTGAGCTCTTACCAAGGTTAGCTACAAGTCCAGATGCTTGAGAAAAAAGTTTGGAAGCAGTTGCGGAGAGCAGATGCTGAGGATGTGTCTCCTCTAGCAAAGAGAAGTAAATCATCAGAAAAACACAGGTGACTGATGTTTAGCTTAACGCATCTAGGGTGGTAGTGGAAGCCTTTTATCTCCTTCAACCCCTTCAGTAGCCTACTCAAGTACTCCATTCCTATGGAAAAAAAGGAATCCCCTTGCCTCAACCCTTTGACAGCATTGAAAGGCTCAATAAGTTCTCCATTGATGAAGATATTGTAGCTAACAGTTTGCACACATTCCATAGTCCAATTAGTGAACTTTTCAGGGAAGCCAAGCTCAATCATGACATGTTTCATTCCAGTGAGTCATAAGCCTTTTGTAAATCAATCTTGATCATACATCTAGGGGATATATTCTTCCATTAATAGCCTTTAATCAATTCATGAGCAAGTAGAATATTGTCCTCAATCTTTCTGCCCGGGATGAAACCATCTTGGGCTTCACAAACAATATGCGGCATCACATTTTGTAATCTGTTTGCTAGGATCTTAGCAATGATATTGTAAAGGACAGAGCAACAAGCAATTGGTCGAAACTCCTTGATTGTGGCCGAGTTAGGAGTTTTAGGTACTAGTGTAATTGTTGTGCAGTTAATAGATCGAGTCAAGGCATCTTACTTGTGGTAAAGAAGTCTTTGATTGCATCCAGGTCAATACCTCTTCTTCGATAATGGACAATGAATTTTTGAAGAAGACTACGTTATAGCCGTCTATACCTGGTGCTTTGTCATCTCCAATAGCATTCAAGCTAGCAAATATCTCTTTATCAGTAACTGGAGCTATGAGGCTTATTCTTTGCAGTTGTTGGAGCTGGTGCAGCAGTTCCCATAAAGGCCTTTATAAAAACTAATAATCTCATCCTTAATAGTTAGTCTCACCCGTGCATTAGACCTCAATTCTGATATCTGCTTTCTTTGGGTCCTTTCAAGAGTCATTTAAGTAATTAAGTTTGTTGAACTAGAGAGGAATGAATTTTATTTTATTTTGTTCTCTCTAATGTAATGTATACGTACAAATTTTTTAATATTATCAATTCACTGCTCTAGCCTCTAATCTGTACATAAAGCCATAATTTTAGAATCAAACATCAGCAAATGGACCATGTATATAAATAGTGAAATTAATAATTAAGAAAGACTTAATGATAATTATGGCATAAGTTAAAACAATTGATTCCTCTAAAAAATCAAAACTTACATTAAACAAGACTTTGTTAGACATGCCAGCAAGAAACAACACATTTATTCTTTAGTTAAGTTTCAAAAGAAAAATTCCCAACCCGCGTATCCGCCCCGCATATTTCTTTTAAAAAATATTTTATACTCGCCCCCGCAAAAACTCTAACCCGCCCTTCCCCGCAAATACTATTACCCACCCCATCCCATTGTCATCCCTATCTATATCAGTCATGTTCGAGAAAGTTTAACGTCCAACTTTTTCTTTTTGTCTTTTTGTTTCATTTGAAAAAAACTCTCCAACCCAAGATTTTATATTACATTGTAAAAGATAATAAACTACACAAGGCATGTTCTAAGAAAACTTGTTTGGGTCCACTTGTCTCAATCCATTGTTTGAATTGATATATTTTCTATTAACAATAAAGAGAGTTCATATCACCTAGAGGTGTGGTAGAATGAGTGGAACTTCAATCACTTAGAAATTTTAAATTTAAACTTTGCCGATGAATAAATTTTGAATACTAAATGATTATAAAAAGTACGAAGGGTTCATTGCTTTTTATCAGATTCATGAATATTCCATGTTCGAAGGAGCATGGGCGGAACCATCTCAGGCGATGGATAGTTCAGTGTACAATTTTTTATGGAAAATTATGTGATATTCAAAAATTAAATATTAGTTATTCTTCGTGCATATTTATTTTGCACACATTAACTCAACTAAGAAGAAAATTTGTATATTCTTCGCTAAACTTTGAACCTTTGAATGGATGTTCGAGCCTCAGGTATGAAAATTGGAGAACTTCCGTCCAAAGGTTTGAAGTTGGGAATTGGTCAAACCTAACTTCAGATTTTTCTATCTGACAATTTAAATTTCAAATTTCTAATGTAATTATAAAAGGAACCTCGAAATCACATATATAAAATCCAAGCGTAGGTAGATATTTGCATTAAATGTCAAATACCATCCCCGAGAGAATACAGAGTTTTATGAAAGACAAAAGAAGAAAACAAATCAAGTTCAAGTGAAGTGTGTACTTCACAACCAAAGCTAAGGGATGTTTATATAGATTGGTTGTTTGCTCTTGTAAGGAAAACCCAAGGGTGTTTCTCTCAATCAAGGATATTGAGGGATTCCTTGATTGAGGCGATTTGCTGATTCATGTCCATATTAGATATGTGCATGAGTAAATCGATATCTTATCGCTGCCTTGATTCTTTGCTGATTGGGCTAATCTTTGTATTAATCTTGATTGCGTCCTGATTTGTCTCAGATACTAGGATTGTGGCTATCTTCACTTGATTCTGCTAAATTATCTGTGCTCCTTGAATGACATATTTTCTTCTTTGTGTTGCTCATGTGTTGTAATTCATTGCTTTCCCTTTTCTTTGTGATGCTTAAGAGCTGCAGGATTGCGTTCTTTCCTTTTTGATTCCTTTGCCTGCAATTGATCATATAATTGTTAAGTGTCGTTTATCAAAATCAATGGATCCTATGGGGCTAACATAGGGGTTCAGAAGTTGAAGATGATTATTCTATATGCATATACTGGCCACATCTAATAAACGCCTCATGATTACAATACTAATGCTTCATTTTGAGAAAACAAATAAAAATATCAACTTACCAAGCAGCTACGCGCGCATCTTTGACAGTGAAGGGTTCTGTCTTTGCTTCTTTTAGTCGTGTACCATCGAAAGATTCAATAACTCTTGCACCTAGACAGAACACATTAGTCTTCATATATGTACAAGCTATTGATATTTGTACAAGCATATTACTAGTTTCGTTATTCACTCCTTCAGCATCATCAGTATTCAAACGCAAACCAAGTTCAGAACCAACCACCGAAGTAAATTCCCTGAAATCATCATTAAATATCCTGGAAGACGCAGATGATACAATCAACTCATTATCATTATCATCACCACCGCCAGCGGCAGTCGAGATCTGCTGGTGGTGGTGATCTACTCTCCAGTAAGATGAAGATGAAGATGAAGACGAAGCCATATTGGGACCTGAGATCATACTTGTATCCCCACCTGAAATATCAGCACTGCCGAAGATGAGTGCATCTGTATTAGAAAAATTGGAATCACCATTTTCGGTGCTTGTGTCTTCAGAAATCTCTCTAAAACTCATCCTCTCCTTGATAAATTTTGATTGACTTTCTTGTTTGCTTAAAGAGTTGAGATCTTGACATAGTATTTTTTTGAGCCATTCCAAGAAACTTCCTTTTCATCAAAATATTCATATCATGATTTTTTTTATTTTTTTGACTAGGAAACCCAAATCACTTATCGTTTGGGTGTGCACCAGGTAAACTTTACTCCAGTGTAATAGCTTACAAATTACACAGAAATGGCAAGCCTTGTGCGACCACCTCGATTGAAAAGGCATGTAGGAAGTTTCAGATCTTCTGCTCAACCAACTCGATCATCCTTGCAGATAATCATGATTAAGTTGTAGAATTATATTATACAAATACATATTATATGTTTATTATTTGGATTATAAATACTCGAAACAAATAAAATGGCAACACTTATGGATTAACTTTATCTACGAGCGTAGAAATAACTGGCCCGAAAGCTAAATCGACTCGACTCAATCCTACCCGACCCGACCCGACCATTCATCCAGTGGAAGACAGTTGTAATGGAGAAAAAGAAATAATTCCAAAGCTCTCAACAATTACCCTCTTTCCTGTTAAAACTATTTTCATTTTCATTTTTTAAAATTTAATATTTTGTTAATTATTTATGTTTAAAATATAGGTTATGCAAAGTAATTTTTTTTAATTATAATAAATTGTCTCACGTGGCATGTACATATTAGCAAAATGATGCAGTAAGGGATAATATGTCATTTCTCCGGCGCCAAACTTGACTTCCCCGCGATTATTTTTTTTGTCAACTAACACATAATTTAGTAATATTATTTTTACAAAAATTAGTTTAATGACTTTACTGTTAAAAAATTAAATTGGTTACTTTATTAGTATTACAAAGAGTAAATTTGGTGATCATTATTGATGTCAGGGCCGACTCAATAAGGTTGAGGGCCTAAAACAAAATTTAAGGAAGGGGCTCTAATATTTTATTTTTTTCATCATATATACTTTTATTTAAAATTTACTTTTCTAGCTTTTTTAAATGCAAAATCATTAGTTATTATTTTATAATCGATTTGTTTTAATAATTCCTTTTCAATTGATAATATAGCTAATCCATTCAAGTTCTCGCGAGACATTGTTGATCTTAAATAAGATTTAATCAATTCTAGTTTCGAAAAACTTCTTTCACCTGAGGCAACAGTTAGAATAACTGTTAATATTATTCTGTAAGAACTATGTGTATTTGAAAAAGAATCAAGTCTTTTATTTGATTGAGTATTTTGATTAGATCATTATCTTCTACTTGTATTATTTTTCTTAGCAATCTAATTCAAAAAATAAATCTAAACCATCAATAGCAAAATACCTATTGTATGTGTTAAGAAAGTTCAAAGTTAAGAGTTTCTTTAACATCATCTAGTGATATCAATTTACCACTAAATAAGAAACCAAAAATATTTGCATATGCTTCAATTGGTTCAAATCTATTTTGAAGTGAAAAAAATACTTTATATATATATATATAAAGTAATCATCTCTAATTTGAAGGGATTTCGTGAATTCGTTATCAATATCTTCATCAAATTATTTCTTACGAAATTGAGATTCTATATTCATTTCATATGAAATTTCCTTAATAGAAATCATAGCAATCATAATACATATAATTATTTTTTAAAATAAAATTTATAAGTATTTTTTTCTTTAAAAAATATGGGGCCTCCAAAAATATGGGTCCCTAAGCTATGGCTTTAATGGCCTAGGGGTTAAGACGACCCTGATTGATGTAATAACTATGTAAGTAACCGATAATAGTACCTCTAGGCCTTATTACACATATGATCACATATAATTATCCTTTTTAATAAGAAATTACTAAACTTTGAGATATTAAGTAGTAAAAAAAAATCAAATTTATTTACATTAAAATAGAACTTAATCTGCGAAATATAAAAGCAAGACCCATAACATTCCCATAATTTTAAGTTACATGAAATTTCACGAAGAAGATCGGTCGAAAACATGTGATGATTTCGGAGAGCCTCCCTCAGGAAATTCGCAACAAATTATTAGTTTCGTTCTCAAACTATTTATAGCTTTAAAAAAACTCTTCTACTTGACTAACTTAATTTAGATACACCTCCGATCTACCACATGATATAACAACTAATTTCAAGCTCTTGTAGAAATATGAGACTCTTAATAAAAAGTTAGAGAAAATTATTAAAAATATGCATAAACTTAAACGAAAATTTAGGATGTATTTTACTCTACATTATTTTTTTTAGTACTTCTCTCAATCAAAACTTGGAAGTGGTGACAAAGGTGGTACATCAAAAATACCATTTCCATCTCCATCCCAAATTGAGGACCAATTTGAAGGTGTTAATGTTAATGGATATACCATTTGCTCTCTTCTCATTTCCTTATTCATCAAAAATACTTCGTTCTCCTCTTCTCTTACCCTTTTCCCACAAAACTTTAAATTCAATCCTTCAATTTCCTTATTGATTCCTGAAGAAAGTGCCCTGATATCAACATTAAATATCATTATTGCCTTGGGCTCATGAATCTCTTTATTATTCGTAAGCCAGCTGAAAGATGCACTTGTTGGTACAATCAAATCATTTGTACCAACACCGCCAACAGCAGCAGCAGTTGAGATCATCATCTGCTGCTGTAGAAAGTCATCGTCTTCATCAGAAGACGATGATGAAGACGAAGGAATATTAGGATCCGAGATCAAGCTTTCACCAGATCCAGAATCATCATAAACCCCGTAGATGATTGCATCTGTATTAGAATCAAAGGAATCCGAATCTTCTTCTGTGATTGTGTTAATTGACATCTCTCTATAACTCTTTTTTTTAAAAAAAATAATACATTGTTGGAGTTAACCTTCCTCTTCTGCTCTGCTATAAAAGAGTGAGGTGTGGGGATTGCCAACTTTCTTTTTTGGTTGGTAGAATAACATTTTTGATCCCTTAATTATTGATCAATTCTTTTTAGGCCATGTAATAGAACTTATCATATTTTAATTTTTAAGTTAAGTATAAGGCATAATACATAAATCATTTATGTTTTCCATTTTTTGGTGTGTACAGACGCTACATAAGACTAATGTATCTACTTATTTAACGGCATAATATATATAAATTTACATTTAAACTTGTAGAAAGTTGAACAAGTTGACACATGAGTCGTACGTGATAGAATACACATATGACACCATGTAGAACGCAAGTTGTTATTAAGGATGTCACATAAAATGCATGTGTCTATTGGTTCAATTTTATACAAATTTAAGTGTATACTCAAAGTTGAACTGCATAAATTTGAGCTGATGCCAAGTTAAAAGGGTAAATTTATGTATTATTCAATTTTAGATAAATTAAAACATCTACTTATGCACACTCAAAATTGAAGAGTTTATCAACTGATCTTGTTCAATTTTAAAATTTATCGATTTGACTTATCGCTTATCGTTTATGATTTTTCACCAAAACACACTATCCTAGTTGAGTGACAAGCTTATTATTTATCTATCAGTCATGTTCGAGGAAGTTTAGCGTCCAACTTTTTCTTTTTGTCTTTTTGTTTCATTGGAAAAAAAGTCTCGAATCCAAGACGTTATTTTAAATTGTAAAATAAAATAAAAAATAATATATTTATATATATATATATATATATATATATATTAAATTGTAAAAGATAATAAACTACACAAGGCATGTTCTAGGAAATTTTGTTTGGGTCCACTTGTCTCAATCCATTGTTTGAATTGATATATTTTCTACTAACAATATAAAATAAAGAGAGTTCATGTCACCTAGAGGTGTGGTAGAATGAGTGGATAACTTCAATCACTTTTTAATTAGAAAATTTAAATTTAAACTTTGTCAATGAGTTTCTTCGATAAATTTTGGATACTAAATGATTATACTTTAGAAAATCAAAGTCTGAAGGATTATATATGAGATATTTTTATAACGAGGGGTATATTAGCTCTAAATGACAAAGTTGAGGGGATATGAGATTCTTTTCCCTTACATAAATAATGTATTAGAGGGATATATCAACTCTAAATAACACACATATCACAAGACTCAAATCAATAACTCTATTGTCCACTATATCAAGTACATCTAACAGACTTCTGTTGGGTTTTAAAAGGTGTGAACGGAAAATGAAGAGTTGTGACTTTTATGAAGAGTTGTGACTTTTATGAAAAGTTGTGACTTTTATAAAAATTATGACCTTTTCGAAAGATTGTGACTTTTCGAAAGGTTTGTGACCTTTCCGGTAAGACACAATAAGAACTTTTTCATACTACCCTTTGTTTTCTACAAATTGAGGGATTTCCTCTCATTTTAGTTGAACTAATTTTTCTTGACTTCTTTTACTACTACTAAATCTAGTATTCTAAGTGTACTTTACTGCCGTTGAGTGGTTCGCTAACACCGTGGTTTTAGGTACTGATACACCGGTGAGTAAGATCGTTCTATCTTGGGAGGATATATTTTATTAACCTCGGGTACTTGAGGGGAATAATCTCCTTAAGGGGACACTGTGCATTCAGTAGGCTCGATTTTCTTTCTTTGAGAAAAATATTTTTATATTGTTTCTAATTTGTTTCTGATTCTATTTTCTCTACTAGTTTTAATTCTCTAGTTTTGAAAATACTCTTTAAACTTTGTTGTTTTTTACCAAGTTCTTCAAAATTTTGTTCTAAGTATTTTAGGAATACAAGATAAACAACAATCTTAAGAAAATTATTATACTGTTGGTATTTCTTGTATTCTACTGATTGAGAGAAACAGATCATGGAAGTAGAAGATTATTGCATTATTTCTCCAGAATTCGGTGCTTTGTTTAGCAAGGTCGAAGTGAGAATGTAGAAAAAAATTGATGATATTCCGGTTAAAGATTACACCAGGTAACCTTCGTATTATTTATCTAAGGAGGAAAATAGTTTCTATGAGTTAACAATTTTGATAATTATCATGTGTGTCATTGGAAAAAATTATGCAAACCGTATGTTTTTTGAATGAATTTTCCTCGGTAAATAGTGTTTCCTTTAAAATTCACTAACTTCCAGAATGAGAGATGCACATTTTTTATTGATAAAATAGTACGTCAAAATGATATAGTTGAAAGACTATTTGAAAAGAAAAACATTTCTATGTGATAAACTAAGAATGTGTTTTATTCTGTTTGAAAAAAAATAAAAAATTATAGTTTTGTATTCCGTGTGAAATTTGATTGTGTCTGATTGTTGTAGACTAAATTTTTTTGTAGTTTTCTACTCTGGATAAATTAGACTATGCAATTTGTTTGAATAATATGAAAACTTCACATTAAAAATATTTAATAGTGTATTTTAAATATTTAAGGGGACACAGTACATTCAGTAGGCTTGATTTTCTTTCTTTGAGAAAAATATTTTTATATTTGGTGAAAACAATTGGTATGAAGAAGTCGTTTTTTTTTAATTTTTTTTTAAAAAAACGACCTCAATTTTACTTTATTTGAAAAAATAAATGTCAATTTTGTAAATTTTAATTTTTCATTAAAAAAGATCTCTAGTGGTCGGTATGCATTTACTCGGTTTTTTGTGCTCATACTAACCTTTGGAGGTTTTCGGTGTTTTTTAAAAAATAATGGCAAGCCTGATCTGACGACCTAGATCAAAATAGCATGAGGAAGTTTCAGATTTTGACTCTTCATTCGAAAGATCTCCTATAGGGATGGCAATGGGGCGGGGCGGATGCGGGGTGGGGTGGGTTTAAGGCTATGTGGGGAGGGGTGGGTTTAAGATTGTGTGGGGCGGGTCGGATGCGGGCGGGTTGAAGTGGATTTTAAAAAAATTAATGTGGGGCGAGGCGGGTTGCGGGTATATGTGATTTTATGTGGGTTCAAACTTAACTTTAACTTTTTACATGTTATAAGAGTGATAAAACATTATTTATTAAGACAATTTCATTAAAGCTACTAAAATATTCAAGATAAATAGTAATGTGTCCATGTAGGCATATATATACCTTTAAAATACAATATTAAATAGTGTAGAGGTAAAAAGTCCTTCATAAAGTTTGATATCGTAACAATAATTTCGGCCTAAATTAGAGTATTTTTCAGACCCTTTTCTCTATGTTTATTGTTTGGATTATAAATACTCTATACAAATAAAATGGTAACACTTGTGGATTAACTTTATCTACGAGCTTACAAATAACTCAAATGAATGACCAAAATGAAAAAGGAAGTTGACTATGTAGAGACATTATGCTTATTTAGCAAGCTGAAGGAAAAACATTATGACTTTATGGTAACATTCACAATATAGTGGGAGAGAAACAATGAGACACGAGTGATACGTTATCACTTGTGTGATTTGTGAACCTCTTTTTATTTCGAGTTAATTGTGTGAGGTTATATTTTATACTCTCAATAAATTGTAGATTGATTGAGCGAACCACGTTAATTCTTTATGCTTTTAGTAGATTTCCCATTTGTCTGATCTTACTCATGGTGTATTGAGATTTACGTTGCTAGTTCACAACATGTCACCTAATTATTTCGATCTCAACAACAGGAGAACTCTCAGAGATTTTGAAGGCACATGAAGTTAAGACGTCGTCGTACGAGTAAGAACATGAACATTGACAGGTACAGGGTCAAGCTTCATGAACATCCAACATTCGTCAAAATTCAATTTGACTTGTACACCCCCAACAGGAAGGACAAAATAAAACAAGTCGACGTACTAATGTTAAGACCTAATGCTTATTTAGCAAATCATGCAGGAAGTTTCTCTGACTCTCGGTGTCGTCCTACTTAACGAACTGATCATGATTAAGTTATAGAATTATATTATGCATATACATATCATATGTTTATTGTTTGGATTATAAATACTCGATTACGAATAAATTGACCCTTCATCTAGTGGAGAAAAAGAAAAAGCAATAATTCCAAAGCTTGTTTAATATGAATGAATACTATAAGAGACGCACTTTCTTCAATAGTACTAGCTAATTGGTGGCTAATTTTTTTTTTTTTTAATTAATTTGATAAAGTTTCCTTTTTATTTTTCCTTCACTTTTAATTTCATTTTGTAAATTAAAGGGGGTGAAACGGCTGATGAGATTCGTCGAAAGGCCAACAGAAGGAAGGTAACTCCAGCAATTTACGAAGCGGAAGCCATATTTGGACCTGAGATCAAACTTTCATCCTCAGCACTACTGACGATGATTGCATCTGTATTAGAAACAAAAGTATCTATTATGGTTTTGAAATATAATTTTCTTTCATATTTGAGTTAATCCAAAAAAAAGTTTGGAATTCTATAAATTGAAGCTCTCTCTTTCTCATACCATGAACACAATAGAATCCACATTTAAAAGTTTTGTTTATCAAGAGTCTTTCTCTCTACCATTTTTATGTTTTTAAATATGTAGGTCAATTGGCCAATCATATACTAATATATATTTCTTTTAGTATAATTTTATGTGTAATATAATTTATCAACCATATGATTTGCAATGGTAAGCTTTCGATGCCCTAATTACTTTCGAATCCAACAATATCTTCATCTCTAAAAAGAGTGAGCTCTTGACATAGCTTCAAGCTTATTTTTCCCATTTCTAAAGATTTCGCTTTCATTTTCATGCTATTCTAAATAGGGATGGTGATCCAAAACAACAGACGTCTGGTTTGGACATGAATATTCCAATAATTAAAAATTTCAAAACGGTCTTTTTTATACTCCAATATCGCAGGAGGTTTCGCCTTTTTTTTTCCTGCTTTTTGAATGTCTTGCAACAACTTAATTTTTCTCAATAAATAGGAAGTCAATTAAGTTCACTTAATACTTAGGGATGGATATGGTATGGATATATGATATGGTATTTGAAACTGAAAGAATTGGCTTGGTCCTTGTGGAATCAAACTCAATGAAAGATGAATTAATATGAAGATTTGATAGGAAGATAATTAGTACAAAATAAAAGTCAAAGATAGTATCTTGATAGGTAAAATTTAGGTAAACCATAAAATGGTTTCACATTCTTCATTCCTATAAATAGGTAGCTCTTAATTCATTTTCAAAACATCCTCTCACTTATCTTTTCACCTTCTAAGGCATTTGTTGTTCTCTATCTTATAGTATTTTACTTGTATTATTTGTAGAGTGAAATAAATATTAGTGCAGTTGTTCTTTGATGGACGTAGGATCATTTTGACCCCGTTAACTATTATTGTTCTTCCTTGTTCTTTAATTTCACGTTTCCGCTAACAATTGACATCAGAGCCAATGTTCTGTCTGAGTATACTCTGTGGTTGCAGCACAGTCTGAACTTCCACATCAGAAAGAATTACTTTGGTTTTCTGAATTTCCAAATACATTGTAGTAGAAGAGGAAGAACAAGTAAAGATGAGTTTCATGAACTTTGAAATTGATATATTTAGTGGGCGCAACAACTTCAATATCTGGAAGATCCAGATGATGGCGTTACTGCGGAGGGAAGGTCCATGCTATTGACGGAAAGTACCCCGATAAGATATCAGATTCTGATAAGGAAAAGATTGAAGGAGATGCATTGAGTGTAATCCAACTCTTTTTTGCACCTAACGTACTTTGTGAAGTGAGTACAAGTACCGAGGAGATGGCCAAAGAGTTATGGGAAAGGCTGAAAGGGACCAGGACCGGTCAGTGACAACAAAGATGTTGTTACAACGGCGTCTTCACACATTTAAGATGGATTCAGATACTTTGTTGCAGGACCATCTAGATGCGTTCAATAAACTTGTGATGGACTTACAAACTGCTGGAATTAAAAAGGATGAGGAGACACTAGCATGTGCTTTGCTATTTTCATTGACTTCAAAATATCGTGATATTGAGAATTCAATGATGTATAGCAAAGAGCCTATCACTCTTGAGCAAGTGCAGTAATCACTTAACTCTTGTGATCTGCGGATGCATTTTGAAGGAGACAAATGTGACGAAGCTAGTGGGCTCTTTGTGAGAGGTCGTACTAGCCAACAAGGAAGGAGAAAATCGAAGTACAGATCAATGTCTCGTGTGAACAAGAAGAATGCAGACTGTTGGGGCTATCACAAGAAGGGGCACTTTGAACGAGATTGCCCTATGTCAAAGTCCAAAGAAAAGGCGAGTGCATCTATTGTTGAGCAAGTAGATGATTCTGATGATGATTATGTACTAACAACATCATGCAATAGTGGAGTCTATGACAATAAATGGGTCTTAAACTCTGATTGTACTCTGCATACGACATTTCGAAGAGATTGGTTCAGCAGCTATGAAACAAGTGGAGGAACTGTATTAATGGGTAATAATGCAACTTGTAAAATAGTTGGCATTGGTACAGTTCGTGTTCGCTGCCATGATGAAATCGTGAATATTTCTACAGAAGTTCGTCATGTTCTTGATCTGAAGAAGAATTTGATCTCCCTAGGTACTTTCGATAAACAAGGCTACAAGTACATGAGTGAATGAGGAACTATGAAAGTGACTAAAGGGTTTTTAGTCATGTTGAAGGACAAACTGGAGAATGGCCTCTACATACTTGCGGGAAACACCATTATTGGCTTTGTAAATGCATCTACAGTACAGTTATCTAATGATGGCAAGGGAAAATTATGGCACATGAGACTAGGCCATATGAGCGCATGATGATTGGAGATGTTGAGCAACCGCGACCTTTTGAACGGTGAAAAGATCAGCACACTTGAATTTTGTGAGCACTGCGTCTTAGGGAAGCAGAAAAAGGTCAGCTTCAGCACTGGCAAGCATAAGATAGGAGGGGTGCTAGACTACATCCATTCAGATTTATGGGATCCCTCTAAGCTTAAATTGAAGGGAGGAAACATGTATCTTCTCACTTTTATTGATGATTTTTCACGAAAGGTTTGGGTGCGTTTCTTGAAGACAAAAGGTGATGATTTTGAAGCTAAAGAGTGGAAGATACTGATTGAAAACCAAATGGAGAGAAAAATCAAGTATCTTCGCACAGACAATGGCTTGGAGTTTTGCAGTGAAGAGTTCAATGATTTCTGCAAGGTTTATGGGATCGTAAGACATAAGACGGTTAGGCACAAATCACAACAGAATTGAGTTGCCGAGAGAATGAACATAACTCTTCTTGAGAAGGCTCATTGTATGCTCTTCCTAGCCAAGATGTCCAAAGTATTTTGGGAGCGATTGACTTTAAGACTCTGAATGAGGTCCGGTCAGGTGAACCCTCTAACTATTCATACTTGCGAATATTTGGGTGTCCAACTTATTATCATGTTAATGAAGGAAATTTTGAACTAAGGGTTAAAAAAGTCCATATTCGTAGGGTATGTAGATGGAGTAAAAGGGTACAAACTTTGGTGTTTGTCTTTACACAAATTTGTAGTTAGTAGAGATGTTACCTTTGATGAGTCCTCTATACTTGATTCTCGTAAAGTTTCTGTGGAGTTATCAAGAAACGAGAACAATGAGCAGGTGGAGCTACCGATGGAGCTTACCAAGGAAAGGGATTAAGAAACTCAAATTGATAAGTCAAAAAATGCAGATCTTGAAGAACTTGTTGTCTATGAACCATACACAATTGTGAAGGGAAGGGACAAAAGGCAGATATGGAAACCAGAACGTCTTATAGAGCAAGAAAATCTGATTGCACATGCGTTCGTAACTACAGAAAAAAAGATTAAGGATCTCGAGCCTTCTTCGTATGTTGAAGCAACTTCTTGCAAAGATGCTGCACAATGGCAGTTAGCCATAATGGAATAGACGGAGTCTCTTCACAAAAATGAGACATGAGTCTTAGTTAAAAGACCAATAGGAAGAATTCATTCCTATAAATAGGTAGCTCTTAATTCATTTTCAAAGCATCCTCTCACTTGCCTTTTCACCTTCTAAGGCATTTGTTGTTCTCTATCTTGTAGTATTTCACTTGTATTATTTGTAGAGTGAAATAAATATTAGTGCAATTGTTCTTTGGTGGATGTATGATCATTTTGATCCGAACCACGTTAAATATTATTGTTCTTTAATTTCACGTTTTCACTAACAGAAACTTTGCTATTTGATTTTTAAAACTATTATATCATTATCATATCAATTTAATTCGGTATGGTTCGATATTTTGAAGTTCGACTTTGATATTTTGTAATTTGATAAATCGATAACAATAGTTTGTTTAATTTTGACTAATATATACTTGTATAGTCTAGTATTATGACTTCGACAATTCAAACAAAAATCTCAATTGTAGATTGAAAAAATTAGGTGTCATGCAGAAGTTAGCAACGCAAACCTCGAAAGACCATGAGCAAGAAGACAAATGAGAAATATACCAAAAGACGCAAAGATTTAATGTGGTTCGGTCAATCAACTTACATCCGCAAGATGAGATGAACCATTCACAATATAAATATGAGAGTACAAAATATAGAGAAAAATAATTTCACACAATTCACTCGAAATACAAGGAGGTTCACAAAAGTGTTAATAAAAATAGAGTATTTAGGTAACTATATACTTCGGTATGCTATTTCTTAATACCAAATACCTTATCAAATACAAAAAAGAAATTAAAATGTATATCATATTTCATACCAATTAAATATACCATAATACCAAAATCACGGTATCAAAATTTTTAATATGATAGGGTAATTCGGTATATACCATACCATGCCATCTACTTATACCCCCTTTGTCTCAATTGACGTGACATCTTCCAAATTTCAAGATTATTTAAACAAGTTTTTATTTAGACCATTAAGTTTCTTATGTTTGATTGATCAAAATATTTGTAGAAAAACAAGCTCCTCGAAAATAAGTAAAATAACTTTCCTAATGAAAATAGGGGAAAAAAAGTTGACATTATATTCTAGGTTTAGTGTTTCCTCCCTACCCACCCAACCCCTTGACCATTCCACCCTCAAACCCTTACTCTCTGTCCCTATCTGCCTCTATAACATTTTGCTAGATAACATAGAAATGATTTTGGAATAATATTTTTTTAATTATATATTTATCGAACATTAACAAATAAGTAAGATCAGACTCACTTATTTTTCAAGAAATTATTTTCTAAGAAATCATTTTTCTTCATACCAAACACACTTTTGTCTTATTATTTTCATCAGATTGTTGCTTTTATTATTATTGGTAGTATTCTTTTTTTTTTGGGCAGCTTGTTGATAATGTTTATTTGGTTCCTTTAATTTTAGGAATATTAAAAAAAAATTGTGTCCCACTCCATTTTCCTGGTTTCATACCATAATTTACTTTCTACGTCTAGAGTATCCCTATTGCCTTTCAGTAGAGAATTAATCTTCCGCGTTCACATAGAGGCGGATGCAACTTTCGGATATATTCCAAATATTTTTCCCTTGAAAATATAATAAGTTCAACGCTACAAGTTTTATAAATTAAACTCATAAAATTAAAATTATGAATCCGCCCCCGTGTGAAATATTAGGTTCAAAGAAATGACCACGAAATTAACAAGAAAAAAAGATTGACTAGGTAGAGACCTCACGTTTATTTAATTAGCAAACAGGAAGGTAACTCAAAACATTTATCAATACACAAAAAAAAAAAAAAAGAATAAAAGTATATGAGTTTTATAGAGATGTCGATTGACACAATAATGGAAGACGATGAATCATTTGTTTCTATTACAAATGCAACCATCAACCGCGCTTCTTAAAGCTTAATCTGAGGTCATAATATTCTTAGTTCGTCTTCAACAATGTTGAAGATAAGCTTTCTTCCTCCATTGATACGCAGAATAGAAAAGAAAGAGATGAAAGAGACAACCTAGAGTCAGAAATAAGTGAAGGTTCTAGACTATACAAGTTTGTCTGAAAAGAGTAAATGTCTTGGGCCAATCCAATTTGGGCCTTTGTGATCAATATCAGATTTGGGCCTTTGTGAGTAATACTCTGTTAATCCCAAAGAAACAAAAGTCATCTTCTAGAACACAATGAGGTGTATAGAATTAATTAGAGTTTGTTATAGTAATTTTAATAGTTTGTAATTAGTCCTTACGTTTCTTGCACTCTAGTCCTTAGGATACATGTATAAATCTATGTAATTATTGATGAAGAAAGACACATAAAATTTCCATATCTTCATCTTCTTTATTTTCTTTCATGGTATCAGAGCTTTAGCTCGATCCAATCATCTTTAACTTCCATTAATCATTTTCATACTTTCTGCAATCAAATATGACTCGGGAATCCACTGTAACTCAAACCACTGGTGGAAGTCAAACCACTGCTGGAAATGGTGAAACCTTCACTAACAATCACCCCTATCACTTTCACAACTCTGATTAGCTTGGAATAAGTCTGATCAACTCTACTTTTGATAGAAAAGGTTTTCCAGGTTGGAGAAGGTCTATCCTCATTGCCCTCTCAGCCAAGAAAAAACTTGGATTCATCAATGGTGCTTGCAAAGCTCCTGTTCTGACTGCAGTGGACTATGAGCAATGAAGTTGTTGCAATGACATGGTGATGTCATGGTTGCTGAATTCACTATCCAAGGAAATAGCTGATAGTGTGATCTACTCTAAAACTGCTAAGGAGCTTTGGGACAGCTTGGAGCAGAGATTTGGAAGGTCTAATGGAGCTAAACTATACCACCTGCAAAAAGAATTATCATGTTTAGTGCAGAAAAATAATGATATTGCAGGTTACTTTACCAAGCTCAAATGACTTTGGGATGAATTAGACTCCCTCAATCTGATCACATGTTGCATTTGTGCGTACATGTGAAGGAAAAGGAAAATTAACTAAGGCTTTGGAAGATCAAAAACTCATTCAATTCTTGATGGGTTTGAATGATCTGTATGCTCAGGCTAGAGGAACTATCTTAATGATGACTCATTTACCAACAATTGATAGTGCATACGCTTTGCTTTTACAGGATGAAAATCACATAGAAGGAGTTGTGAATCCTTCTTTCTCACCTGCTGCAACTTCCTTCATGGCAACAGGACAAGGCAGGGGTAATTACAAGACTAACAATCAAACCAACAATCAAACATTTAGAGGGGGACAAACATGACAGAGGTTTGGATATTCCTCTACTCAAAAATCTGGAAAACCAGCTCAAAAATTTAAGCCAAGGATAACTAAATACAACCCAAATGTGAGTTGTACCTATTGTGGAAAAATAGGGCATGTACATAATGATTGCCATAGGCTTATAGGGTATCCTGATGATTTTGAGTTCACAAAGTCAAGGAATTTTGAAAGCACAGTGAAAGGGAATGCAGTCATACCAAAGGAGGAAGCTGAAGATGGCATTGCCCAATATGGAGACATAGGGAACAACAATTATGCTCAGTACCTCAGCAAAGAACAATACTCAAACTTGCTGCAACAAGTGAAAAAAGACATGCACATCAACCAAGCAAGCAACTCGGGATCAACTATTAACGACAATGCCATTGCTGGTACAATCCTAAAGTATTCAGGATCATGTTTTACAGTCTACAATTCAAATATTTCGATTACTGACTCTGGTGCTTCTGAGCATATGTGTTTTAATTCCAAGTCTTTTATGTCTCTCACTCCTCTTCCTGTACCTTTGAATATCAGTTTGCCTAATTCTTTTAGGATCACTATCACTCATATAGGAAATGTCAACATTCTGCCTAATCTTACACTCTACAATGTCCTTCATGTTCCAGATTTTAAATATAAATTATTGTCTGTTCATAAGTTATCCAATCATCTTCATTGTAACATCTTATTTACTCCTAGTACTTGTGTCTTACAAGACCTTTCTCTGAGGAAGGAACAAGTTTTTGGTGAAGTAGGATATGGATTATATCTACTCAAGCCCTCTAGGAAGGAATCACAATCTTCTAGCAATATAGTTTCTTTTAAAAAAGGAAGAAATTCCATTGTTGTTTCTAGTGAAGTAGTTTCAATTCCCAAAGGAAATCATTCCAGTACTGTTTTTGTTTCAGTTGCTAAATCTAATTGTATGAATTCTTCTACTCCTATATTTGCTAATGTTGTTCCTAATGTAGCCTTATGGCATGTCCGGTTGGGTCATTTGCCCTTTTCAGTAATGAAGAATCTTAATTTCCTATCTATAAATTCTAATTCTCAATACATTTGTCCTGTTTGTCCAAAAGCTAGACAACATAGATTGCCTTTTCCTATAAGTGCAATTAAGTCCAAAGTTCTGTTTGAGTTAATACATATTGATACACGGGGACCTTACAAAACTTCAACACATGATGGTTATAATTATTTTTTGACCATTGTTGATGATTATAGTAGGGGTACTTGGACTTTCTTGTTGAAAACTAAAAGCAATGCTTTTCCTGTACTCAAAGATTTCCTCGCAATGGTGGACAGACAATTTGGTTTAAAGGTTAAGAAAATCAGGTCTGATAATGCAATGGAACTGGAGAGAGGAGCTCAAGAGGCGGGATTTTTCAGTTCTGCAGGAATCATTCATGAAAGATCTTGTGTTGCTACTCCACAACAAAATGGTGTTGTGGAGAGAAAACACAAACACCTTTTGGAATTGGCTAGAGGTCTACTTTTCCACTCACATCTACCTATTCAGTATTGGGGTGAGTGCATTCTCACTGCCACTCACCTTGTCAACAGATTGCCTTCTAAGGTATTAATAGGAATGACACCTTATGAAGTGATATTTGCTACTCCACCTGATTATGCACATTTTAAAGTTTTTGGTTGTTTGTGTTATGTCTCCACATTATCTCATGCTAGGGACAAATTTCAGCCCAGAGCAAAAGAATGTGTTTTCATTGGGTATCCTCTCAATCAGAAAGGATACAAAGTCATAGACCTGGTAAACATAAAGATCTTTGCTTCTAGAGATGTCAAATTTCATGAATCTCATTTTCCTTTTGCAACCCAATGTTCTTCTCCTACACCTTCCCAATTATTCACTGCCCCTGATCTCCTACCAGACTCATCATCCTTGGCTCCTTCCTTGCCTCTTTTTGGGACTCCAAACCCTCCTGAACCTGCATCCATTCCCAGTTCATCTCTTCCAAGTACTTCCGCTCCTATTTCTAGTCCTACACCAGTCAGAAAATCAAAAAGAATCAGTCAAAAGCCTTCTTATTTGAAGGATTTTGTTTACAACTCCATTCTCCTCACAGATGTTACTAACTCTTGTTTTGTCCATTCCAATAGGCCTACTGCTTTTGCCTTTGCAGCCTTATCTATTGGAAACCAACATATGTTGCATTCATTATCCGTACTCACAGAACCCAAAAGTTTTGCTGAGGCTTCCAAATATGCAGGTTGGCAGCAAGCCATGAAGGATGGACTTGTTGCTCTTGAACATAATAAGACTTGGGTTGTCATGGAGTTGCCCCTGGTAAGAAGCATCTACCTTGTAAGTGGGTCTACAGGGTGAAACACAATTCTGATGGTTCTGTTGAAAGGCTTAAGGCAAGATTGGTGGTTGGGGGGACATACAAAGGCAAGGCATAGATTATGAAGAAACTTTTTCACCTGTGGTGAAGATGACCACAATCAGGTGTTTGCTAACTATTGCCATTAAGAAAGGATGGCAGGTATCCCGACTTGATGTCAATAATGCTTTTCTACATAGAGAGTTGCAAGAGGAAGTATTCATGCGGTTCCCAGCAGTCTTTTCCCCACCCAGTCCTAAATATGTCTGTCTTTTGAAGAAGTCACTATATGGTTTAAAACAGGCCTCCCGTCAATGATATGCTCGACTTGCAGGTGCTCTCACCTATAAGGGGTACTCGAGTTCTTTGAATGACTACTCCTTATTTTTCAAGACTAATGGTGATCTAATATCTATATTAGTTGTGTATGTCGATGACATACTGCTTACTGGTAGTGATGCCTCTGAAATTGCTTATTTCACTTCTTTTCTCAACTCTGAGTTTAAAGTTAAGAATTTAGGTGAAATTCATTATTTTTTGGGGATTGAGATAATCAGAGAATGACAGGGTTTTATTCTACGTCAATGGAAATTTACTTATGAGCTTCTGGATGAATTCGACTCTTCAGGGTCTATTGTCACTTCACCTCTTGATCCTTATTCCAAATTACAACATGATGATGGACCTCTATTAGCTAATCCTACACTTTATCGGCATTTAGTAGGGAAGTTGAATTATCTTACCCACACACGTCTAGATCTTTCTTTTGTTGTTCTCTGCCTCAGTCAATACATGCAACGGCCCACTGAATCCCATTTATCAGCAGCATTTCGTGTCTTAAGGTATTTACGTGCTGATCCCGGCCAAGGAATACTTTTGTCCTCTGATCCATCCTTCGATCTGCTAGCTTTCTGTGATGCAGACTAGGCTTCTTGCAAAGACACACGACGATCTGTTAGTGGCTATTTTATCACTTTAGGAGGGGCACCTATTTCATGAAAGTCGAAAAAGCAGGTTTCGATTTCACTATCCTCTGCCGAACCGGAGTATAGAACAATGCGTCGAGTGACAGCTGAGCTCACCTGGTTAGTTTGGCTTCTTGAAGATTTCTCTTCTCCACCATCTCTTCCGATTCCGGTTCACTCTGATAGCCAGGCGGCAATACACATCGCTCGAAACCCAGTCTTCCACGAACGAACAAAACACGTCAATCTGGACTGCCACTTTGTGCGCCAATAGTTTTTATCAGGCCTCATCACTCTCTCTTTCGTTCCTTCGGACTGTCAGCTTGCTAATCTATTTACTAAACCACTCTCGGGGGCTTCTTAGCGTCATATTTTGAACAAGTTGGGTGTGATGTCTCTCCCTTCCAACTTGAGGGGGGATGTTGGAGAGAAACTTTCTTCCTCCATTGATACGCATAATAGAAAAGGAAGAGATGAAAGAGACAAGCTAGAGTTAGAAATAAGTGAAGGTTCTAGACTATACAAGCTTGTCTGAAAAGAGTAAATGTCTTGGGCCAATCCGATTTGGGCCTTTGTGATCAATATCAGATTTGGGCCTTTGTGAGCAATACTCTGTTAAGCCCAAAGAAACAAAAGGCATCTTCTAGAACATAATGAGGTGTATAAAATTAGTTAGAGTTTGTTACAGTAATTTTAATAATTTGTAATTAGTCCTTACGTTTCTTGCACTCTAGTCCTTAGGATACATGTATAAATATATGTAATTATTGATGAAGAAAGACACAGAAAATTTCCCTATCTTCATCTTCTTTATTTTCTTTCAGGATGACTATTGTCACCAGCAACAAATCTCTAATACTGCAGGTGGCAGTGGTGGTGGTACTAGTGATGATTTGACTGCATCATCCAAGTGGTTTACGAATGATAATAAGCAAGGAGAGGTAAGGATATTTAATGTTGATTTCAAGACATTATTATCAAATTCACCTCGTCCTAGTATGAGTATGAGTATGATTACATGGACGATAATGACAGGCCCTTAGTCGAAGTCAAGCTTGAAAATCCAACTGATTTTCCAATGCCTTCAATGCAATGACTACGAGACAGCTGCAGATGCAGCAGTTCCGTCAGCAGCAAATTACAGCTATATATGTCATCTCCGTATGCTCAAAATATAAATCAGTTTAGGCCAATGTCTTCTCTTCAAATTCCTACTGCAAGTAATATTATATGCAATAGAAGTCGAAAGATTCCGGGAATTGATGGGTGGAGACCATAACAAAAATAGCGTTTAGCACCAATAAAGATACATATTAATAAAGGGAATACTAAAGTCTTTACATTGTCATTAGATCCACTATAAGCTTCTTTCTATTCCCAATTATTGAACTGATTTATTTTGCTCTCTCTAATTTTCTTTCTATCTTTTTCTACCATTACCAACTTCACTGAACCAACAAAATCATATCACATGTCAATTTTTCCTATCGATTCAATTTAGCTGGTACACCCCTACAGTTCCATGTATAGGGGGTCCCTATTGCTTTTAACTAGAAAATCATTTCCCATCCACTAGGGGGAGATACAACTTTCAGGAAATGGTTCATCTCAACTCATAATTTTTGTGCACACAGTATAAACTTATGTTTAAAAATATATTATAATTGTACTAAATAGTACTTCCTCTATTTCAGATTTTTTTATACTTTCATTTTTTTTATGACAAAGGAAACCCGCAGTCGCTATCCTTTAGGTGCGCACAGGGTAAAACTCACGCTCCTATGCAATAGCTCGCAAACCACATAGGAGAAGTAACCCGTACTAGGTAAGCCCGGTGCAACGAGCTCGACCCAGAAGGCAAACCCCTTGCTTTCGCTGGCAAGGGGTTTCAAACTTGAGACCTCCAACATGGAAGTCTCAAGCCCAAACCACTGGGCCACCCCAAAGGATTACTTTCTGTTTTAGTCCATTTAGAAAAGAATGTCTTTTTTCAATAACTTTTTAGTTTCAACTTTTCACGAACACATTTAAGACACACAAGATTAAGGACATTTAGGTATGTTTGACATATTTTTAATTTAAGTCATAGACTCATAAACAAAATATAATGAGCTCAATATGAAAAAACTTTAAAATTAAAATTCTAGATCCGACACTACATTTACACCAAAGTGTTGATAGATAAAGTTGATTGTCAAAGTGCTAATTCTTTGTACTTTTTGAAAGGTTAGCCTCAAGGAAATAACAGAGAAATTCACAAGAAGGATCCAAAAAAGAAAAGTTGACTTACTATGTAAGGACGTAATGCTTATTTAGCAAGTTTGCAGGAAGGTAACTCCAGCAATTTATAAAAAAAAGAAAAAAAAGATGAGTTCAAGGGATATGTCGATAGACACAACAATGGAAGACGATGAATCATTTGTTTCTAATACAAATGCAACCATCTACGGGGCTTCTTACATTTCAGGGCGGACTGAAAGTTTAATCTCAGGTCCCAATATTCCTAATTCGTCTTCAACGAGTGAAGACGACTCTCACCAGCAGCAGATCTCTACTGCTGCTGGCGGCGGCGGTGGTACTTGTGATAGTTTGATTATATCTTCATCTGCATCATCTAACTGGTTTACAGATAATAATAATAATAATAATACTAACAATGAAGGAGAGGTAAGGATATTTAATGTTGATTTCAGGGCATTATTACCTACTCAACTCCAAAATCAGCTTTCACAAGCAGAGACTAGTTCATTCAGAATGCCTAGATCCGATAATTACAGTAATGTCGAATTATTCTCTGCAAGAGCATGTTGAATAGATCCATAACATTTTCGAGAAAATTGTATCACACGATGGTGCCAGAACAGATCCGGCTTAATCAATTTCCGTTCGATTCAAGTGCATCAATCATATACCCAACCCCAATAAAGCCATGGATATTTTCATGGCGGATTCAGGTGAACTCATGTTTCCTTGTTTAGATTATTATTATATATAAATAATAATATCATATAGATGAAGATAAATATTTTACAATCAATGAAGGATAAAGACAAATTGCAACTCTTTACACGTATGACAATTAACATCGTCGAGTACTCAAATTAACAAGAATTTTTGTTTTCTTTTCTCTCTCTCTTTTAGATATCATCTTATATCCAGTCTGTCGATAAGTCAAAAGATGTTGATAACCTAACGATTGCTACAATGTTTCAAATGCCAATCAATCGATCGTTACCCGAAAATTACCATGAGAACCAAATCATGAATCGTTCAAATCATCAACGATCTTTCTCCGCTTACCGGTTCAGATGGACTAGTTTTCTTCATAAACGGTTTGTTCAGGCTGTGGAACTTCTTGGTGGCCATGAAAGTAAACTCAAAATTTTAGTGATTGCTTTTTATATATATATTTATATATATTTAAAGATCTAATCTTGATTTTTAGGGGCTAATCCGCGATCAATACTGGAGCTAATGGATATCAAATATATCAAACTTATTCACGTCAAAAATCATCTGCAGGTAATTAAGGGAAATGAAAATTAAAAATAAATAATGAAATGGGAGGGGAAAAAAAGGGAAAATTGTATATAATAGCAAACAATTAATTCAAATTAAATGCTATAAATATAGTTTGATTTAATTGTACCTCATAGCAAACTGTTGCTATTTTGCCTCTCTCCTGGTGAATCTCGCTCGCCACTCTCGCTTTTATACAAACGCAAATGTATAAAATGTGTTTGTGTTTGTATAAAGCAAGAGAAAATTGTATATATACATATATTTTCGTTCCTCTCTCCCATATCTCGCTCACCAGTCTCTCCCTCGCCTCTCTCGCTACATTTTTATTTGTATAAAGTGAGAGAAAACTGTATATACACATGCAAATACATATATCTTCGTCTTATACACTTATAATTATACAATATAAATATTTCCTTGCTCAGTTCTCTTTTGTCTTTCTCTCTTTCTCGCTTTATACAAACACATATTATACAATTGATCTTTTGTATATGTATACCGAAACATAACAGATTATATACAACTGCTTTTTTTATTTATGTATAGCAAAATATACATATTTATGTTTGCTATGGAGCGCAATTATGCAAAATATAGTTATAGCATACAAATATAATTTTTGTGTTTGCTATATGTGAAAACTGTTCATTAAAAAAAGCAAAAAACAAAATTGTTGGGACTTTTTTCCCATATTTATCCTTTCTTTTGAGGAGGTTCTTAACTACTTTACATTTTCTAATAGAATAGTTGACGAGGTTCTTAACTACTTTACATTTTCTAATAGAATAGTTGATGAGGTTCTTAACTACTTTACATTTTCTAATAGAATAGTCTAGGATTAATCAGAAGGATAATGGTGGAAAACTAGCCTTCAATTTTTTTAGCGACAATAAAATTCGCAGCTAACCAAGAAAGTCCGTCGCTTATTTTATAGTGATGGTTATTGAAATCTTTTTGTATTTGTTAAATAATTTTCTAAAGCTCCAAAATGATTTTTCTTTGCAGATGTATCGGGCTTTTAGAAACGAGGGTGCCAGGGGAGGCTCTAGTAAATCGGTGTCCTAAAGTCAAATTTGAATGGATGCTTTAAATTCGAATATATATTTTTTATGAAGTTTATTGTAGCCAATTATTTAATCTTTCTTGAGACATAGTACTCATAATTTGTCAAACTTCTATTACTTTTATGCTCTTTTATGAAAAAAAAAATATTTTCTACAAATAATACTCGATATTTTTTAAAAAATAAATGTATAACCTATTATTTTTTTTAAAAATGAGGTCCCTCAAATTTTGGGGCCTATTGTTTTTTTTTTTTTTTTCCAAAGCTGTAGAGCCGCCACTAGATGGTGCAATGGAAATTTGAAGGGACTTGAGTAGAGATTTAAAATTACAAGATTAAAAGAAGTTATGTTTTCAGAGTTGATTTGCTTTTGTTACATCAATTAAGCATATTTAACGTTTAATTAAAATTAAAAGGCACAATAAGAACGAATAACGTATTAAATTTGGGAAGTTAGAGTGTACACATACCTTCCTTCTACTTTATAAATAGAAAAGTTATTTTCGATAGACCCTCAATTTAAAAAAAAATAATTCAGAGGCCAAAATTATTGAAGTAATAAGATTGAAGACGAAAGGTAATTTTAGTAAAAGAGAAAAATTTGCTTCTATAAAGGAAAATTCAAGTTGGGTGTTAAAAAAGAATGTAGCATAAGAAAACAAGTTTTACTGGACAAAATAACCTACTTAAATAGTTAAATATACAAAAGTAGTGGGTATTATTGTAATTCTTTCAAATAAAATAATTTGTTCATATTGATAATTTTACAAATAGTAATTAAAACTCAAATATCAGATTGAACAATAATAATTACTAAAGTATATTACTATATTAGTCAAAGGACAAATCCAATTTTTTCCTTTTCGTATATAACTAATATACATATGAATTACTTTTTTTTCCCCTGAATTTACGGTATTCCTCCTTTTCATAATACATTTACTAATATTGCCCCAAATCAATCAATTGAATAAATAAAACTAAAGTTTTTATGATCAGGTCATTCGCTTTTATAGTGGTTCGAAATTTCAGCTATTGTCATTGATCGCAACGTGTCTTTTTAGTTGAAGCCAAAACCCAATTCAATTATCCATATGGTGATTTTAGATATAAATCTCAAAATATTCTAGATTTTGAGCTTCATCATCAACAAAAATATTATATATTTCAACATATTTAACTCATAAAAAAACATTATCTGTGAGAGTAACATGGCATCGGAGATCTCAAATTGTACCTTTTAAAATAGTGATAAAATGTCAGATCTTTGTTGGGTTATTTTATTCGTATCTTTTTCTTGTCTTTTTGGAGCATTTGATGCAAGTATTGGGGATATCGATCCATTGTACAGGTAACATATTTAATTTTTTCACTTTTAATGTTGTGAATCATTTTATCTTCAATGTTGTTGATCGGAACGATTTGAATTAACTTATATTCGTTGATAGTATAATAAAATTTATATTAATTCAATTCTTCTTGTGAAATTGTAAGAGTTACAATATCAGTGTTGATTATACTAATTATTACAGCTAAATAACCTTTTTTGTTGTTTCTTGACAATACAAAGGATAGACCATGTTTGTGACTTTTTGTTTGTTTGACCAAACTTTTAAAAAAAAATTATTTTTTTTGTCTTAAAGAGTATCAGTTTATATTTCGCTAATTAATTTGAAAGAAACAACTTTTGTTACTACTTGAAAATACTTTTCTTCTTCTTAAAAGCTTGGTCAAGCGCCTCAACTCTTCCACATAAGTACTTCTAGATCAATTATAAATATTCACTTTCAAAGTGTAGATTCAAAATTTGAACTTTATGTGTTCTGAATTCTAGTATGACAACCCAAAGTGATAATACATAATTTGGTTCTTAAATTTATTTTTTGTACATATTTACTGAATCTTTTTACATATATATATACATGATTTGAATCAAAACTATTGAATTTAATCGAATTTGTATCTTTAAAGGCTACCTCTTCCTTTTCTCACTATCAAGTTTAAACACAAATAGTCATTAATTTGAAGAAATCATTTATTTGTGTTTCATCTAGCACTTTATTTAAAACATGGCCACTTCTAAAATTTTGAATTTTATGAGTGTAGGGCATGTATTGTGCAATGTGAAAAGACTGGATGTGCTGGAGAAATATGCTTACAACATTGCAAATACTCTTTAGATGGCTCTTTATTAAATAGCCAAAAAGAGCCTCTATACATGCAATTGAATCAAAGGGATTGTCCAACTGATTGCAAGTACCATTGCATGGTTCAAAGAGAGAAAAAAAGATCTTCACTTGGATTTGGACCTGTCAAATATTATGGTAAATGGCCATTAAAAAGAGTATTTGGACTTCAGGTTTGTAATGTTATGAATCGGACCTAAGTTTTATGAATCGGAAAAAAATATTTACACAATCATGTAACTTGTTAGATAGTTATAGATAAATCTCTATGATAAACGTTAATTTACAATCTGATAAAAATAATACAACTAACATAGGTAGCTACTATATTGTATGCTACGTACGCCCCTGCATGTTAGTTATGTTACGCGTTACTAGCTCAATTTAGGATGGAATTTTTAGCCTTTCAATAATACACTTTTAGAAATGCAAATCCTTTCAGTGATATACTTGAATTGTGTTTTATTAATATCGAATTTCATCGTTAATTTGTATATTTATTGGTTTCTTTAATACAAATTTTGCATACGTTATATATAGAGTATAATTTTTACGTATGTTGTCAGTGTATATAACTTAATTTTTTTTTGATGTATGACTATTAATAAGAAATGATATTATCTTGACTTTCCAGGAGCCTCTCTCAGTTGCTTTCTCAGCACTTAATCTTGCAAAGAATGTCCAAGGATGTCTGTCATTTTTCAACCTAAATAAGAAGACATCCTATAATTATGCTGCTTTGTGGCATATTTATGGCTTCTTGTCTGTGAATTCATGTGTTTGGAGTGTTGTCTTCCACAGCAGGTGAGTTTATTTGTCATAATTAAGGTGTTAAATGGACGGGTTGAACTTGAAAAAGTTATTTGGATTAAGATGAGCTAAATAATAGGTCAATGTGTCAATGTTAGTTATATATATGTGTGTGAAAAACAAGTATAGATACATTTCAAATCCCACTTTTTCTACTCAAAGATCCCACTGTCCAAAATTCTGAATCCGCCACTATACTCGGTGTAAGTTGTTATTCAATTTTTTTTTCTCATAATAATAGAGAATTTGATATTATGAAATTTGTATTTAATTCCTTTAATTTTGTTACAGAGTCATGGAAATTACAGAAAAGTTAGATTGCACATCTGCTGTGGCATTACTTGGATTCTCACTAATTATATCAATACTAAGAAGTTTCAACATAAAGAATGAGGCTGCAAGAGTATTGGCTGCTTCTCCACTCTTTGCCTTTACAATTACTCATATTTTGTACCTCAACAACTATCAAATGGACTATGGTAATTTCACCATCTCATTATTTTTTCTACTTCTTTATTGTATCACGCAAATATTTTGTAAAGTGAGTTGTTGACGTGACTATGCTTACCTCCAACCAGGGGTGGAGCTAGAGTTTTAGCTACAGATTCGACATAACTCGGTTGTTTTGTCCAAAACTCTTTATTTGTGTTCAAAAAATCCGCTTAATATGCATAAACAACTTATCCAGATCCATAAACTCAAAATTCTGAATCTGCCCCTTCTTTGTGTGCATAATAAGACTATACTCATCTATGTTTCTATGACTATTACTCTTCACATTTGATATTTGATACTTGTTTTGAAACTTTTCTCAGGATGGAACACAAAAGTTTGTGTTACAATGGGTGTTGCTCAGCTTCTCATTTGGGCAATTTGGGCTGGAATTAGTCAACATCCATGCAAATGCAAAATATGGATTGTGGTTTTTGGAGTGGAGTTGCTATGTTCTTAGAGAATAGTGACTTTCCTCCATATGCAGGACTAATAGATGCACATGCACTTTGGCATGCCACAACAATTCCTCTTACTTGTATTTGGTGGAGTTTTATCCAAGATGATGCAAAGTACCAAACATTTGACCTTAATAAGAAAGAAAAATAGTGTTTTTTCAATGAGGGGTGGAACTAGAAGGCAACTTACGGTTCGGTTAGACCCAATAAGATTGTCCTAAATCTTGTATGTGTGTTAAGAAATTCGTTGAATATGTACAAGTTTTCAATTTAGCGTCTAGTTTTTAGCACTTGAAGTCGTTGTGGACTTGAGAACCCGTAAAGTTCAAATTGTGGATCTATTTCTATTTTTGACAGGGTTGTTATGTCTAAATGAGGTTGATAGGTTTTGACAAATGACAACTAAGCTTGTAAGAGATGGAATTGATGCAAGTATTGGACTTAAAATTGCTATGAATTACAAGATTTATATTACATCCTATTGTACTCCTAATTCCATTGCTGCCCAAAATTGTTCCAAAGGATCTCTCTCGGATTTCACACGTAATATGATTAGTAAGGCAAGACATAGCCCCGTTATTTGTACTTTTTCTTTTGAGTTTTGCTTTTATAATGACAAAGTAATAGCGTTAAAAGAGCCATTTTGCGTATTTTATTTTGTTTGGATTGATTGTGTTAACTAATTTTAGTATGCTTGTTAGGTCATTTTGGTTGCATTTTGGTATTACAGTTGGAAAACATAAACAATGCATTTTCTTTGCTTCTCTCATAAATCCTAATTAGCCTAAGAAAAACACAAAAACTTAACTTGAAAGATCAAACTTTTGGATATACAAAAGTGATTAGTTTAGAGAAAAATTTATGTATGTTTGAATAGTAATGGGAACTGGTTTTTAGAAATTCGTGTTCTAAACTTCTAATATTAACAAAATAAAATAAAAAATTGATTAGTCAAACACAAAATGCGACTCTACAAAACTACTTTCTCGATGTGCCTGAGCTTCACGATCTACTGAAAAGTCTGAACAAATACAAAACTTAGCTTACAGCCTTTGTATTGAAAATTTTATAGATATAAGGTGTGTTCGATATGAAGAATAATAGTTTCAATGGAAAATGTTTTTCAGGATAAGTGACATTCATACCTATTTTCTTTTGTCGGTAGGTAAGCAAAAAATATTATCCTAAGAATATTTGTATATAATCCAAATAATTATTACAGAAGGTGGGGAGGAATAGGGGTGTGGGGTGGTGGAGATGGAGGCGGAGGCAGAGGTTATAAGGATGAGGTGAAGATGAGGTGTGTTCGATGGGAGAACACACAATCAATGGGGCAAGCCATCTGCCAAACATGTTTTCCCTATTTCCACTAGGAAAGTCATTTTAATCATATTAAAGAAAAAAAAAATTTTATAAAAAAATATTTTCAAAAATTATGACCAACCAAACCTGCCTTTGCCCCCCTTCCACTCGGCCTTCGCTATGTGAATAAGGTCTTAATCCATCTGGGCATTCTGGCAACCTGTAATAAGTCGCTAGTCGAAGGTTTAGATCAATCGCAATTCATCACCATCTTGCCACCTCCAACTCATAACAGACTATTATATAAGTATTGATCTAAGTCCCTGCACGGGGGCGTGACTCCCGAATCGTACATGAATCGTCTCAACATGAAGAAAAAAATCGAATTGATCTAAGTCGCTGCGCAGGGGCGCGACTCCGGAACCGTACATGAATTGTCTCAACATGAAAAAAAAAATTAAAAAAAATTTTCTTCCATACCAGACATACCCATCATTTGCCATTTAAATTTATTTTTTTTGTGAAAACGATAACACCTTGCGCTAAAATTCACTTGTAAAAGTTTGAATGTGTCACTAGGTACGTGTCTGATCCTCCAAAGGTAATGCATTTTTTGAGGATTCATCACGGATACAACAACATTTTTCGGAGAGTCCAAGCAACATGGATTTTAGCTCAGCTTTGGAAGAAGACAAGCCATAGTTCTAAAAAATGGCAATGTCCACTGACAGAACAGAAGTTAATAACCAGAATCTGGGAAGACGGATCAAAAGTAAAGAGAAGAGAAGATTCCTGTCTTGACCATACCATTTATGAAATCGTCCTGTTGAGTAACCTGTTTACCTGAGATACAGGACGACTCCCCGGGACCGACCTATGTTCATAAATTTAGGACCTTTGAGCTTTCATGACAACTCTAAAACTTCATAAACAAGACAACTGTATATGTTTGCATCATAATCACAGTCCAAACGCTACGATTGTTTCTCTGGCTACTGTAACTAAAACTTATTATGTTTTATATTTTTGATAAAGTGTGCCTAATATCTCACATGAACACTAACGTGCTGTAAAAAGGTTTCAAGGTGGAGGAGAGCCGCAACTCATGCCATTACAGCTTCTTGTCAAACACACTAACATTTGAAAGTGATACATAACAGGATCGATAACCTGCACAACCACTGTCATCCGAGGATTCTATCAACACATGCTGTACAATTACACATCACTAACGAGCCAGTAACTACGTTTTCAAATTTACAAAACTGTGTATCAATCAGTAGCATACTAATTCAATCAATTACATAATGACACGAAACTACACACTGCATTCTCTTTAAACATGTTCCTAAGCCAATGCCTTTTGAACTCATTTCTAAAGGTTTACATTTGGAGTTGCCAATGGAGATAAAAAGATAATCAATTAGTAGCAAGCCAGAATAACACCATATTAAAAAGAAATATCTTCTTTTGCCAAAAATTTACAAAATTTCTTGAACAAAAGGTAGTAATACTACTGTATGAGCGAAAACAACTACTACGGAAATCTAAACTCAAACTCAAAAAAAGTTAGCACTAAACTCCATATACAGTTTAACACATTTACTCATAGACTTTGAAGAGAATGCTCAAGAACCAACCTCATACGACGTGCCAATACGTTCAACTCCGCGACTCTTTGTTCCTTCCATCTCTCTTCAAACTCCTCCGAACTTGCTTCCTTCAAAATACCACCAAGATTTGATCTTTCTCCAACATCACCATTTCTAAAATCTTTCAAACACTCATCAAACACATCCATCACCACTTTTGCAGCAATATCCCCAACACAAAATCCAACTCCAACCCGAACCGGACCATCCACACGACTAAAATCAACGCGTTCATCTCCCAATTCCCCTCTATCCAATTCCACATTCACCTCACTCAACTTCCCATCTTCATCATCAAACTCAATATTACCATCATTCTCTTCATCTTCACCCTGTTCCACTTCCTCATTCACTGAAACCCCATTACAGGTCGACCCAGTCCCATCTTGGTAGGGAACAATAGCATATCGATCCGGGTCATAAATATTCGGCAAAAAACTAACCTTAACCCCAACCAAATTCGATTTCTTCGACCTCTCAGCGTTAAAAGGCGACGTATCAGAAAAATCAGGATGCCATAGCTGTTTTGATAGATCATACAAAGCACGATCATGAGGAGACAACAACGACCTATCTAACCCTTTACTCAAACGAGAAGAAATAACCCGAAACTTCTTCCGAAGCCTACGAAGCTTCTCAGAAAGCTGAGATTTTGTATAAGGCTGCGACATAGTGTTCGAAAAGCGAGTATAGAAAACATTAAGATCACGAGGGAAGAAGAGATTTTCCGATGACCCATCAAGTAGACCTTGAAGAAACCGGATCTCATCCGGTTCAGTCCATATTCGATGAAATTTGAATGGTGGGGGTTTTGAGTCCGAACCCATTCCTCCGACTCCGCCATTGGCGTCACCATCACCGTCACCTTCGCCGGCGCCGGCGACGGTGATAAATGGGTCGTCGGATGATTTGCGTTTGATAGGGAGTTTATTAGAAGAAAAGGGTAAAAGGGATTGAGGGTTGTTGGGTGATTGAGAAAGGGGAAGAGTGGAGTCCATGGCTATATGATTAAGAGCTGAACCATTGAAGACGAGAACAGTGCTACTGTGTTCATGAATTTGAGTTAAAAGAGATTTTGATTGATTTGGTTTTAATTTGGTTTGAGCGTTAGTTTCGGTTTAGGGTTAAGACTTTGTAAAAAGGAATTAATTTTAATTAATGACTACTCTAATGAAAATTTATTAGTAAAATAGGGAGGTTAAGTAATTGGATATTATTATTGTAATTTGCAAATATTGAATTTTGGTAAGTAGCATAGTGTGGAGGGATGTATCATATTTTCGAGAATCAATTTGGATTTATGGTTGATCTATTATAAAAGTTATTTAAAGAGTGTGTTGGAGTAGTGTAGTGACAAGAAGGGAGACTTGTATATGGTGTTTATTGGTCGGGAAAAAAATAATACTCCTATGATAGGAGGTCCTTTGAAGATGTTTGGAATTTAAAGGTGTATATGTGATGTATATTAGGACTATCATGGATATGAGTGATGAAGCCAAGATTTGAGTTAAGATAGTGAAAGATGACTTAGATCACTTTCTCATCGTGATGGGCTTGCACTTGGAATCAATCCTTAGTTCGTTCCTATTTATTTTAGTGTTGGACGAATTGATGTGACATATTTAATAAAAAGTGTTGTGGGGTATTTTATTCACAGATGATAATGAATTGATTGATGAGACGTGTGGCAAGATTAACGATAAACTGAAATGTTTAAAAAGGTCATAGAATCTAAAGGTTTCAGGTTAAGTAGGATTAAAATGGAGTATCTGGAATGCAAGTTTAATGAAGATCAAAACATTAGTCATACTTAAGAAAGGAAGCTTCAAGTACCTTTGTTCCATAATCCAATGAGGCGTTGAGACTGGATGATGTTGCACATCATATTGGAGAGGAGTGGATGAAATTGAGGCTCTCATCTAGGGTACTTTGCGATAAGAATGCGTCGTCAAAATTTAAAGGTGAATTTTATAAAGTGATGATTAGACATACTTTGTTTTATGTTATAGAGTGTTGACCAATCAAAAATGTTCACGTACAAAAAATGCACCTACAAAAATAAGAATATTCATATGAATGTGTGAACATACTATGAGAGATATAATTAAAAATAAAATTATTTGGTGCAAGAAGAGAATTACCTTCGTAGCAAAAAAAATGAGGAAAAGGAAATTGAGATGACCCAAATTGTAGTAGGGGTCATAACTCATAAGGATGGACACATGTATGCAAAATATAATATCACATAGTTTCTTATTTTAATGTGTATTACTATTTACTACTACATTTATTTTGTATGTTACCATTTGTTGTTTTCGAAAGATCAAATACATTTCTATTAACCCAAAGATCTATTCGAAAGAAACTTTTTGCTCCATAAGAATAGATATAAGATTTGTGTATATCTTATCCTTTACGAATCTCACTAGAATTATATGAAGTTTGTCTTATTGTTGTAGAATGATGGGATCCAATGTGATTTTTCTTTTTAATAATCTAATATAAATAAAATATTAATAGTATTGAATATTTATCAAATAAAAAAGTTTATCATTCTTTTAAAATTGGATAAAAAGAAAAATATGCCACAGAGAGGGAATATAACATTTGACTTATTTTTAATAAAAAATTTAACTTAAAAATAAATATTTAATTTATTTTGAATCTTTTACTTCAACACTAAAAAAAAAATCACCAACATGAATTATGATGCACTAATGAGAGTGTTTCATCCTTAATGAGAAATCAAAAAAAATCAGATACACAAAAACTATTTTATCTTAAAATACTGAATTAAACCAATCCATCCAGAGTCCAGCTCTTCCTCCCCGTCTCCACCGCGACGCCGCCACCCTACGCACCCTCCATCCGCAGCGCCACCCTGCATCGCCGCCCCCATTTTTGATATAACTCCCCTTCTTCCATCTGCATAAATTAAGCTCTGCTGCAATCCTCTTCAATCAACCATGAAGATAAAACTACCTCTTTGAGCTTTAAATTTCATCTTATCGGACTAAAATGAACTTATCACCTCGTATTATCTCCCCTTTAGCTTCCAATTTCCTCACAAAAACTTCCCATTTCTTCATTCAACTCCACCAAAATCCATATTCAACTCATTCACTCCAAACTCTTCAAGATTCCCCCAATTCCAATAACCCCATCATCACTTCCATATGCAATTCACTACGTAGAGGAGAAAATTGGGAAGCCTTAACAAAAAAGTTTCATTCTTTTCACTTTACTGACCCAATTATTCAAGAAGTGCTGTTACAGCTCAAAGAACCCCATGATGCAAAAAATGCCCTCAGTTTCTTCCATTGGTCAGCAAAAAGCTTTAATTCTCGACATGGGGTTTTTATTTATTGCATTATTATTCATATTCTTGCAAAATCTAAGCTTGTTAGACATGCCAATGCGTTGATTGAATCTGTTTTGAGGAAAGAATCAGGGGTTGATGAAAATGTGTTTGGTGTTCTTGATTGTTTAATTGGAAGTTATAAATTAGCTGATTCGTGTTCGTTTGTGTTTGATTTGTTTGTGCAATGTTGTGCTAAGGTGAGAATGGTAGATAAGGGTCTGGATGTTTGTAAATTGTTGGATGAAAATGGTTTTAGGCTTAGTGTAATTAGTTATAATACTCTGCTACATGTCGTGCAAAAGTCGGAAAAGACTTCTATGGTTTGGGGTATCTATGAGTATATGCTTGACAAAAGGATATACCCGAACGAAATGACAACTAGAATTATGATTAGTGCTTTGTGCAAAGAAGGGAGGTTACAGAGATTTTTGGATGTTGTGGAGAAAAGTCATGGAAAAAGATGTCAACCTGGGGTTGTTGTGAATACATGTTTGATATATGGGATGATTGAGGAGGGTAGAATTGAAGACGGGTTGAGGTTAATGAGGAGAATGTTGCAAAAGAACATGATACTAGATACAATTTCTTGTTCGTTGATCGTTCTTGCAAAGGTGAAGATGAGAGATCTGGAGTCTGCTTGGGGGGTTTATGATGAAATGCTTAGGCGGGGTTTTGAAGGGAATGCACTGGTGTACGATTCGTTCATTGGGGCGTATTGTGAGGAGAAGCGGATAGATGAAGCGATTAAGTTGATGGACGAAATGGAGTGTTTGAATATGAAACCATTTGGTGAAACATTTAATCACCTGATTAAGGTTTGTTCAGAAGTGGGAAGATTAGAAGAAAGCTTGAAAATTTGTGATAACATGATAGGAATTGGGCTCCTTCCTAGTTGTTTATCTTTTAACAAGCTTGTTGCCAAGCTTTGTGAACACGGAAGTGCAAAGTTTGCTGATAAGCTATTGACTACTCTGATGGATAAGGGTTTCATTCCAGATCAAAGCATCTATAGTTACCTCATTGCTGGTTATGCCAACGTAGGTGACGTTGAGGGAGCACTTAAGCTTTATTATGAAATGCAATATAGGTCAATCTCTCCTAATACTTCTATTTTTGATTATTTAATTATTGGTTTGTGTCAATGTGGGAGATTGAAAGAAGCGGACGAATTTCTTTCTTTAATGATTGGTCAATCCTTGACACCAAGCATTCATGTTTATAAGAAATTGATCGCAAGACACTTGGAGAGGGGTGATGAAACAAGGGCTAATCAGCTGTACAGACAAAGACGTACAGAGATTGACGACATACAATAGAATATTTCTGAGCTTTCTACTTTATTTGCAATGCTCTATCTAGCTATATCAGTAAGCGGATTAAAGTTGTTTCGCACAACTTTCTTTGTGATGGCATTGGTGAATGTTTGTGGCAGGTGGTAACATGATCGATATTTATCCATTGCACATGCATATACCTTTTACCCCTTGCCTGCTTGTTCTAAATCTGTTTTCTCCTTTTCTAGCACTGGATGGATGAGAGTGATGGTACAAGTGATTCCGTACTAAAGCATAAACCTATCTGGGCTACTTATAACCCGAAGTGGAAGAAGGAGAAGAAAAGAACAGTAGAAATGAAGAAACAAGGTGATCTGCACCGCACATGTAGTACCAAAGTCATTCCAGTGTGAGCGCAACAACCTATTATCTCACGTCTTTTATTGATTGCTTATAACTGCTGTATTGATGCCACTTCTCTCTCTCTCTCTCTCTCTCTCTCTCTCTCTCTCTCTCTCTCTGATGTTTAACATTGCCTTCTGATACTAAATGAACACATCAGAAATATTGCCATACAAATCGATTGTACTATTTTTCTTATAACTGAGAAATCACCAAGGAGCAGTGGTGCACCGTGCAAGGCTCAATACTCGGTGGATAATGGGCCTGCTCCTCTACCCTTCTCCATTTAAATACCAAGTTTTGTCTGTTGCAGGGTTTGAACCAGTGACATGTGCCTACTTGGGAGCTAAATTGATAATGCAGCTTTCTTTCTTTGCTCAGTGACCAATTACTAGTTCTGCTAAAAGACTTTTCTTTGATTTTCAGGAGCTTGTGTGTATTTTATGTAAACCTTTCTACCTATTGCACTGAATGGTTAGATATGATCATCAAATGCTTCTGCATTAATCATTGTATTGGTCTTTGATATTGGACATCATGGACAACAATAATAGCATATTACACTATGCCTGTAGTTGTTTTTTATTTATGTCATGATTAAGATTGATGAATTGAAACAAACTTGTACTGCATGTTGTTCCATTTTTACATAGTTGACCTATAGCAATATTATGGCTGAATTATTAGAGGATATATATCAGAAATGCCAAAAAAGCATCGCCTTTGATATACTTGTAAAAGAAAAGTCGTTGTCTTTGATACATCTCTCTTCTATTTGGCAGTTCTGATTATTTCATGTGAAGTTTGACAATGAATGGAAACAAATATAACTAAGCCTTAATCTCAACCTAGTCGGGGTCGGCTATGTGAATCCTCACTACCACTTTCTCTCCATCTTGACATATCTCCATCCAATATTCAATAAATCAAGTTCTCTTAACTTAAAATTTATCAAAATTTAAAAAAAATCAGATTCTCTACATTTTACACCGACATAAAAATCCCCCAACAAGATCTAAAAGCCTAAATTCCAGAAGATTTTTTCTCCTACTACCGCCAGTGTGAACAAGAGTGCCATGCTCTAACAATCTCCTCCTTGTTTACAGGTTTGTTCTGTCTTTAGCTGATATGGATGAACATCTTATGATGGAAGACGAAAGTCTTGTTTGGACAAGTAAAGATGTAGTTATTGTACTCCAACATCAGAATGATACGATACCTTTGAGGTAAGTAAAGTTTTTACTCAGTTTTCATTGCCTTATTTATCTAGTTTGTTTTGGTGTCCTTCAGTATGACTTTCTACTGTATACTACATTCCTGGAACTTTTAATCTGTTGGGGGAAGGAGATTGCTTTCAGTTTCCTCTGTTGGCAATATTTTAGCTGCAGCAACCTCATCCTACTGAAGTAGCTGTAGTTCCTTGGTTCTGTCTTCCTGGCCTCAAATAAATTATAAAATCTAGTAAACTAAGTTTAGATTTTAAATAATATTTACAATTAACATTGCGACCATTCGTATCAGAGTATGTCGACAGAAAGCTGAAAGACCCTGATAACAAATTTACTCTTACCTTATTCTATTTAACAGGAGATCACTGATTTGATATAGCGTTGAGAACCATACTCTAAGTATATAGCGAGATTTTATTTCCTTCACCTCCCTCATATTCTCCTGTATTCGGCCTTTAGGTATCTAAAAGATTTTGCATTCAATTTCTCTAGACTATTTCTCTGCTCATCAGAAGTGTTCTTATGATTTGGTGGTGTCTAATACATTTATGAGATATGCAAAATGTGGTATATGAAGTCAACCTCAAATTATTTCATTAGGTGAACAGACAAGCCTTCCATTAAATTCTTTTGATATTTATTCTCCTTGCATGCATCTGGTTTGGTGATCTTTACTTGTTTCGTGTTGGCATTTGACAGTTATGTTTCAGAAGTAGAGAGAAGGCATGCTATTTCAATGCTAAGCCCAACAACATATATTGACTGGGCTGGCTTCTGTTGTGGATGGTTGAGTGCTCCATATGAAAAAGGCGTCTCATGTGCATGAAAGGCCTGTTGTAAATTGGCTCTGGGCAACAGCTTGCCACTCATTTGGACCGTTCTCTAACATTTCACAAGTCTGTCACACGTGTTGATTCAACCCTTCACCGGATCAGCGAGTCATCAGATACTTCATTCGTATCAAACACACCCTATATAAGTATATATAGTCTTGATTTCTGCATTTTCCTTATCAGCACAGTCCACAATCTTAGTTCTGGTAGTTCATGAACTCTTTCATCAAACTATCTCCAGAGTCAGCATTCTTTTGGGAATCAAAAGCTCACCTCGACTGCTTCGACCTTAGTCAGTTAGTTGTTAACTCTGATATGATTAGTTTGTCACCAAGTCTTTGGATGTCTGACTTACAATCCACAGAATTATTTCAAGCTATGTGCTTGGACTCTTCAAAAGTATCAACAGGTGCGGGATGGATCCAACACGGATGCGACAACTTTCCATCTATTTTTTGAGTGTTCTTATTCTGCAGCTATATGGAGTTCCCCTTTTAAAATGGCATGGAATCAGAAGACAGGCCACAGGGTGACAAGATGAAGTGGATTTGATGGTATCCGCTTGTCAAGCTCATTATTCTGGAGATATTCTATACGGAGTTAGCATTTGAAGTTTATGTGTTCTACGCTATGCGTTTTTTTTAAAATGAATTCTTCCAAGTTTGATGATAAAAAGTTTATTTACCAAAATAATGTATATTTCACTATACCGGTCAATTTATTTTTTAAATCAATTTTTCATGTTGTGTTATACTATGTGTTTTCAGTATTTGAACAATTGATGCCATTGTAAATAAGTTTAACTATATTGCGCTTCGAAAGCTAAGTATTATCAATAAATACATCATATTTGACATACGAAGCAAACACATGACCAACTAAGGGTGGATATTGAAAATTTTGGTTTTTCAAAATACTAGATCATAGTTTGTATATGGTGTGGTTCGGTTGTATTTTTTTTAATGACAAGGGAAATTCGTAGCCGTTACTTTTTGGTGTGCATGGGATAAAATTCTCGCTCCTATGCAATAGCTCGCAAATCATACAGGAAAAGTAACTCACACTAGGTAAGTTTGGTGCGACGAGCTCGACCCAGAAGGCAAACCCCTTGCTTTTGCAAGCAAGGAGTTTTGAATTTTAGACCTCCAACATGAAAGTTCTAAGCCCGAACTATTTGGCCACCCCGAAGGGTATAGTTCACTTGTATTTTAAGGTTTGATTAATATTTTGCAATATGGTAAATTGATAATCATAGTTTATTCGACTTCAACTTACATATACACATACAATGGAGAACTACTATAACTTTATATATTTACTGGTACTATAATAAAATATTGTAAATTGCATATATAACCATATATTTCGCTGATATTCGATATATTGACAATTTTATTAGAAAATAACAAATATTATTTTTGTTAATTAAATGCATACTAAATATCATAATATCAAAATCGCAACATAATTTTTTTAGTTTCAATATCTATTGTACCATGCATACCCCTACGTCTACATATGCATATATATGTTCATTTCTTTCTTCTTCTTTCCTTTTAAATTTTACTAAAATTTAAACTCTGATCTCCCACGATCTATTCCATTTTCAACTGATACAAGTTGTAGGAAAAGAAAAAATATTTGCACACATGTTGCCAAACAAGTCCATATATGTGCCACTTATGACCAATTAATTTATAAAATATAGTTGAAAAATACACAATACTATTTGAGGTAATTAAACAATAGATAAAAACAAAGGAAGAAAAAATATATGAGGTATAATATTGTTGGCTTCCCGATTATAATAATAATAATAATTATTATTATAATAATCTGTTTGTTTGTTTTTTCAAAAGTACAAGTATTAAAATTGAATTAGAACAAGTTAGTTCTCCAAATTCTTAGCCATAAATGTATATATTTGTAGAATTTTTTTGGGTATTTTTCATGTTTAATGAGTGGAATGTTTACCAAATTAATGTTTGGGCCAACCACCAAAACAGACTTTGACAAATCCATTATCGACTTCACTTGACCAAATTGTACAACTTCCCATAAATAAATTAATATTTTAATCAGAAAAAAAACATAGTTCCTAATTAGAAATTAAATACAAAATTACTTTTAACAAAAAAACATAGTTCCTAATTAGAAATTAAATACAAAATTAATTTTAACAAGAGGGGTTAATTACAAGTATTTGTTGGATACAATAAAATGTATTGCCAATGATAGTATTCAGAACGGGCTCCGTGTTTGATTAATTTTCTGCATCGTAGAAGCATTCGGAACGGGCTTTATCAGTTTTCGCTCTCGAGATTCAATCTATGTGAACTTTGATTAACATTATATTGACATGAGAATGAATGCAATATATACTATTGTTTGTATAATTTTTGAATATTCAAATCTCAATTTTAAAAAAAATATTGAGTTGATATAATCTGATTAACAAAATGATCTGACACTCGAAAAGGAAAAATAACACTTATTTTAAGACGAAGAGAGTAACATATATATTTTAAAGTCTACATATTTTAATTAATTCGAGTACTTAAAATTGTGAAAAATTATATAGATACTTTATACTTGTGTCAAAATATTTTGGAACTTTCCAAAAAGTGAAGAAAAAAAATGTCTACTAATGCATAAATTACAATAATTGTGGTATTAATTTTTTTCGTTTTACATATTTTAATATTTTGTAGCAACTGCCGTGCATAGAAAAAACCCTATGTCTGCGTTTTTTGCCCAATTAAAAAAAGCACATTGGTCAACAGTAAATACCTAAATACCTAATACAATTAAAAGTCAACCTTCTATTCAACATGAAAAATTAGTATTACTTTTACTTATATAATATAATAAGCAAAACACACTTTTTTGGTATAGGATTCAGCTAGACTTTTCATATACTAACTGCACTATTATATTACAATCATATTAGACCATCTAAACCTATAAACTTCGAAGCCTATATATATATATAGTTGAAGATTAGTTATAAGGAATTCATTTCTATAATTTTTCTGTCATTTCTTGTGATTATTAAGGTATGCATGCAACTTTTTTTTCTTTCTTATTTCAATTCCTTTAGCATCAAATAACATTTTTTGGTAAAAACTAATTATCAACGTCGATATTTATATCAGACTAATAGATAAACGATATGTATTTGTTTGTCCACTTCTTTATTGTATATATTCCACCTCATTAAATCACTTGTGAATTAATATAATTCGGTGTAAACACCTGATACATAAAAGTTTTTATCATTTTTTTTGTAGGGGCGTTTCCAATACATCCTTTGAAACTCGTTACTATTTTCTTATTAGTTAATTTTTAAAATGATAATTTATACACTTGGAAATAATGTGACTTCAAATTTTTTTTCACTTTTTCTTTAATTAATGATATGTTTTTATAGCCATGCTGAAATTTCATGGTATATATATTTAAGATCATGAGTTCTTTTTTTTTTTTCTTAAACTCTGTACTCAGTCATTAACGTTGACGTTAATTGGTTCTTGTACGTGTGCTGCAGAGATAAAAATGATGAATACGATAGGGTGGAAGAGGCAACTACGACATCTTGTATTATGGTTTTTTGCAATTGTTTTCCATCTTTTCTTGCTTGTTAATGGTTCAAGAACGGACCACTTTAGGTATACTTTATGATAACTTGTTCTTGTTTTTTTTTTTTTTCCAATATAAAGTTATGAATTTATCATCATTTATGTTAGATAATGCATTTTTTACTTACGAAGATGAGATACACATGATACTTTAGACAAATTTCACATATGAATGTGAGAAGGGAGTGAAAAAATTTATAAGAGACAATTTAAGTTTACATAGTTTGCGCGCTTTTGGGGCTCGATATGATGTAGCTTGAAAGACAAATTCGTGTGAACCTAGGCTCAATTAAGCAAACAATACGTGTTATAGATTTGGGTAGGATTGACATACTTCTAGGTTGATAAGTTTCTAAAGATGAGGTGCACATGACATCTTATTTAATTGAGATAAGTATCAGAAATACACCTAAACTAACCATTTTTCGAGTTTCATACCTAAATTATTAAGAGTGTGAGTTTCATACCTGAATTATTAAGAGTGTGAGTTTCATACCTAAACGACCTTGCATAGATTCTATCTATGATATGATTAAGCATTTCTCATTTGGTTCAAACATGACAATTGATAAAAAATTAATTCTACTAATTTATTTCTTTTTTACTTTCATGCAATGATGACTATAAAGTATACTATATATCCTAAAAGGTAAAAAAGAAGAAGTCATAATTCACAATTGAAAAAAGTTCCATTAAGTACTATTTTCTCTAGCTAGCATTAAATTAGTCATAAGTTTTGGTCCTTAGAATTGATTCTACCATTTCTTCTTTCACATTGTACCTAGATCTTGAACATACTTAATTAGTTTTACAAATTGTAAGAATTGGTTGAACAACCTATTTCATAGGTATGGCAAGTTAGCCAACCTTCATGACAACTTGCATGCATGTTGAAATATGTGGTAAAATGGAATGAAACAAGTTGGTAATTTTCATTCCACCATTAATTAAAAGTCTCGGGGTTTAAGTCCTCGTGAAATAAATAATTTCTCAATAAGGTGTGTTTTACCACTTCAGTACGAATTCAAATTAGTCAGAACAATGTGTTTAGAATAGTGGGTAGCCAGTGAATAGTGATGGAGCCAAAATTTTCACTAAAGGAAATCAAAATAGTAGAAATTAAGTAAACAAATTTTTTTCTTAAGGAGAATTCAACATATAGTATATATAAATTTAAAGTAAGAGGCGGCATAACATAAGACTATTACTTTCACATCCCTGTCTACGTAAACTAAACATGTGGTAATGGGGATATTAATTTGCATAAGTTGACTTTTTTTTTATCTTATCAAATTCTAGTATATATGTTACACAATATTATATATCTTCTGATTTTGTTTTGAAGTGTATTATTATTAGAGAAATACTACATCTCACGTTAATTATGTTCTTTTAAAAGGGTTTATAATGGTTTAGTTATTTACTTAGTTGTAAACTTATATCCAAAATTTTTCTTTTTATTAAATCCTAATTGCAGGCATACTCCACTAAGAAATAGTCAAAAGTTGGCATCAACTACTCCTCCTGTCAAACTGCTTATCTCAAGTAATTATGTAAGTATCCACTTTCACTAATTCTTATTAGAGTTTGAATTATATATACAATTGGTACAATTAAACATTTTTTATACAATTAAGTCATGTTTATTTTTGTAACATGATATTACAATCAGATTCATTTTAATTTATGATTTACTCAATGTTAGGCCATTATATTATATTGTCTATGCTTCAGTTAACCAGCATCATGAGAATGCAATGGTACTATAGAGGGATTAAAAGATCTCTTTATGTGATTTTGAACAATAATTCGTCTGATAGGCAAAATTCATTTATTTTTGGAAAAACTACCTGATTAGACATATATACATACTATATAAATCAATTCTACTTTTACTTTCAAATAACTTCATATCTTACTAGTAATTAAAAGTTTTCTATTATATATTGAGGATGATACACCTAGATACATGTATTTTTGCTATTAAATACACTAAAATAGGGAGAGAGGCGATCGAGATAGGGAGGAAGGCGAGCGAGATTTGTTATGTATCCTAGATACATACGAATCCACTTGAATACAGTGTATCTAAAATAAATTACACCTAATTTTAACTCCATGTATTTCGAGATACATGTATTTGGACATATGTAGATGCACCAAAATCTGATCATAATATTTCAAACTAAAGTATATCTAAGTAATTAGCTCCTAAAGTAACAGAATTTATGTATATCTATCTTCTTTAATTGTTTGGCTAATGTTCAAAATATTACTAGGTAGTGATGGATAATGGCATTGTCAAAGTTACCCTAACTAATCCCACTGGATCCATTGCTGGGGTGAGCTACAATGGTATTGATAATGTACTAGAGACAGACTTCAAAGATACAAATAGAGGGTAAGTTAACTTTAAGCATTCCTTTTCTATTTTTTTAATACTAACTTAAAAGATAAGAACTTTAAAAAAGTTTGAAAATGAATAATTTAATTAATTTATTAATTATGTAGATATTGGGATACAGTGTGGGAAAGTCCTGGAGACAAAGATCACACTTTTGATATGTAAGTTATTACTTATTCTTTTCATTTATGAGATTAATATCTTCGGATTTCGAGAGTCAAACTTTTTGATATTAAACATTAATGTTTACCTTTTTAAAAAATAAAGTTTATATATTTCGAAAACTACGTACAATGTATATACAAGTCAAAATAATTGAAAATTCAAAATTATTTAGAAGATACGAAAAATTTATTTGAATTTCGAAATTCGAACAATAACATATAAATTTGGATAGGGGGGTATTATTTATTAGTACTAAGCATGCAAATAAAAATATTTTGCAGGCTTTTAGGGACAAAATTCAGAGTCATTGCACAAGACAAAAATAAAGTTGAAGTTTCTTTTACAAAAACATGGAATCCTTCAAATAATGGTACTACACATGATCTTCCTCTAAACATTGACAAAAGGTAAGTTTTTTTTTTTAATTAAATAGTCATTATTATTACTGAATTTTATAAAGTTAAAAATTGTACTGATAAAAATATTAACAATTTTTATAAAATAAAAATAAAAATCAGGTTTGTTATGTTGAGGGGAAGTTCTGGATTTTATTCATATGGGATATTTGAACACTTGAAAGGCTGGCCAAGCTTAATTCTTGAAGAAGCTAGAATTGCCATTAAGCTCAAAAGGACTCTGTAAGATTCCAATCATTTATATTTTTTTAAAGAAAATTTATCATATCATACTTTATTTTTATTTTTGTATAAATTCAAAATTCATTCCAACAAAATTATGTGTAATTTGTTCTAGATATATATATATATATATATATATATATATATATATATATATATTGTATC
>JAJOOO010002142.1:0-35971 GCA_029582685.1 Solanum piurae
AAACCCACAAAAAAATTGAAATCAAATAGAGTCGGTAAAACATATTCCAATTTTTTTATGGATTAATATATACGAAAAATTGAGAAAATTGTCTAATTCATGTTGAGTAATTCCTAAATTCTAAAAAAAATTGGTGTGGATCCTATAGAGGCTATAAATATTGTTCCCCAAATCATTACGAAGGGTCCTGTAAAGATTTTGCAAAAAAAAAAAAAAACTCCTCAACAAACTTATCACCAAAAAAATCATGTTCTACGTACCACACACGAAAAAGTGAGAAAATCATCTAATTCATGTTGAGTAGCTCCTAACATCCTAAAAAAGTGGCGTGGATCATGATTAGGCTATAAGTATTTTTTTCCGAGTCATTACGGAGGGTCCTGTGAAGTTTTTGCAAAAAAATAAAATCACCAAAACATTAATGTAATACAACACATGAAAAATTGAGAAAATCATCTAACTCATGTTGAGTGGCCCCTAAATGATTAAAAAAAGACGTGGATCATGGTGATGTCATATGTATTATTCCTCTCAATCAATACGGAGGATCCTATAAAGTTTTTGCAAAGAAGTGCCTGAGATTTATATTACCAAAATTTCATGTACTACCAGTCTACCACACATGAAAAACTAGGAAAATTGTCTAATTCATGTTGAGTGACCCCTAAATGATTAAAAAAAAGGTGTGGATCATGGTGAGACTATATGTATTATTCCCACAAGTCATTATGGAGGATCCTGTAAAGTTTTTTGCAAAAAAGTGCTCCAAATTCATATTACCAAAATATTCATATACTAACACACATAAAAAACCAAGAAAATCATTTAATTCCTTTTGAGTGGCCACTAAATGCTAAAAAAAGTAGAATGGATCATGGTGAGGTGATGGGTATTGCTCCATGAGGTCAATACAGAGGGACTTGTAAATTTTTTGCAAAAAAGGCCCAAAATTTAAATCACCAAAAGGTTTATGTACTAACACACACGAAAAACTAAGAAAATTACTTAATTCTTGTTAAGTGACCCTTAAATGTTAAAAAAGTGGTGGGGATCATGATAAGACTTAAAGTATTGTTCCCACATGTCATAACCAACGGTCCTGCAAAGATTTTTGCAAAAAAAGTTTGAAATCCATATCATAAAAAAATTCATGTACTCACACACAGAAAACTAAGAAAATTGCCTAATTTTTGTTGAGTGTCTCCTAAATACTAAAAAAGTGGTTGGATCACGGTGAGACTAGAAATTGTTCCTCAATGTCATTATGGATGGTCCTGTAAAGTTCTCTGAAAGAAAATGTCCAAAATTCCAAAAAAAAATCATATACTAACACACAAAAAATATGCACTGTTTATATATTTTTGTTGAGGAATATATTTGATTTGATTGTACACGTTGACGGTCTCATCATATAGAAAATATTTAACTAGTGATATATTCAGGTTCTAGTGAACGTTTTTAAGGATAGTTAGTTTCTCGGCAAAATTCAGGACAAGCCCTCCAAAAAGTAATGAAAACTTGAATCTTGTAGTCATAAATTAAAGATCGAGGTGTATAACATAATATCGTTTCAATCTTGTGGTAACAAGAGGTTAGAATTGAAGTATTGCTAAAATAGAAAGTGACATTCTTAAAAATTAAAGTTGATACTTTTACATATACATATAGAAGACCAAAATTCTACATGAACAAGATAGATTCCTCTATTCACCTTTCACATTGTTAAAAATGTACCTCAAGCATGATTGAGTCCATTGGTGTTTTTAACTTGTTGATCCTCCGAGACGATTTTCTTCCAGAACCAATGCTTTTCCCAAAGACGCATCATCTCTTCAATCGGAACTCCTTTTGTTTCGGGCAAGAAGAGATAGATGAAGATCGTCATGACAGCAATCCAACCGGAGAAAAATAGGAAAATCCCGAACCTCATAACACATAAAAGTGAGAGGAAAGATTGTGCTATTGCAAATGTGAAGAACAAATTCACAGTAACTGTTATACTTTGGCCTGCTGATCTTGTCTCTAAGGGGAAAATTTCACTTGGCACTGTCCATCCAAGAGGCCCCCATGAGTATCCAAATGCAGCTACAAAGAGGCAAATGAAAACAACTACTATAATAGAGTAACCTCTTGATAGCTCCTTGTCACTACCAAATTTGAGTCCCAAGATTATCGCAACAATAACCTGAAATAAGGAAAGCAAATTATCTTTCATATGATATAACCGATCAATTTAACTTCTATATACTGACAATGACAAAACTTTTACGACATAATACATAACACTCAAACTTTGAGTATGTAGATCTATGACAACTCAACTCATCTCCATTGTGTCAGTTGAACATTCCAACTTACAAAATGATCATCTAGACACCTATAAGATTTATGTGCCACGTCAGTGTCCGAGGTCCACGAGACATAGACGAGTTGGAGTGTTTAGTTGTCAGTTGAGAACAAGTTGAGGAGTCTAGATGTGCACTCACAAAGTTAAAGTGCTTACTTGTCAGCTGAGGCTAAGTTCTAGTGTTTGTATAGCATTACGCTTAACTTCTATATAGTGACAGTGAAAAAACTTTTACTACTGATAGATAATTATACAAGGCAAAACGATGTACTTCAGAAATTCTATAAAGATCAAGCAATGTGAGCCTTAGGTCCCGTCGTTCTTAATTGTGAATCAAGGCGAAAGGTAGGATGTACTTGTTCAGGTAAGGTCATGAACAAAATGATGACATTCTTTTTTGTTATAGAAAGGAGAAGGGAAAAGGCCAATTTCCTTCCCGAAAGATTTGGTTAGTTTGCATAGATATCTACTTTCCTTAGGCGACTTTCTTGCCTGACGAAAAGAATTTCAGATAACAGTCCGTAAAAGTGGAAGAAGTAACCTGGAAAATAAGTAGAAAATTTTACCTGGCAGATGATCATTTGGATTCCACCAGTAATAAGAAGAATTCTTCGACCCCATCTATCGACAGTGGCCATCGATACAAGTGTAGATGAAGCAAGAACTGCACCAGTCAAAGCAGAGGAATACAGAGATGCTGCTCTTTTAAACCCCATACTCTGAAACAATACTGGGGCATAAAAAAGTATGATATTAATGCCTGTAAGTATCTGAAAAGTCGGCATCAAAATCGCCATAATTAACTGCGGCCTGTTTCTCCTTTTAAGAATGTTTCTGAACGGATGCTTAACCAAACGTGCTAATTCACTTGCATCCACCATGTCTTCGAATTCTGCGTCTACATTCTCGGTTCCTCTTATCCTCTCTAAAACTCGTCTTCCTTTAGTTTTGTTTCCTTGTTCGATTAAGCTGTTCGGTGTCTCGGGAAGAAGCATGCCTCCCACTGTCATCACGAAAGCCGGCGCTGCTGCTAAGCCTAAAGAAAGTCTCCATCCCCATGGATGGAGTTTACTTGTTCCATAGTTTATCATGTTTGCTGTGAAGATTCCGAGTGTTGTTGCTAATTGAAACAACATGTTCAGACATCCTCTTAGGTGTGCTGGTGCCATTTCTGATAAATATAACGGAACTGCCTTCAAGAAGTGACACACAGTTAAAACATTTATCTTTAAAAAGTTTCGAGTAACTTTTATGAGTTTAACTTGTATACACTGACAGTATAAAAGAATTTACGTGCCATCCAATCACCTATATTACAAGTAATTGTATATTAGTATGTTGAAAACAAGGCATGCTACCTTGCTATAACATGCTAAGATACAGTGATAGTGTTAAAAATTGTCTCGAACACGAGGCAATGTGATTCGATTCTTTCTCCAGTTTCATACTTATTCATTTCTCTCAGTTTTACGAGAAAACAAACATGTGTGATTCAAGAAAGTTCTTTATAAAAATTTGTGCTTATTGAAAGTAATCCATCTTTTATTTTTTGTATAAATAACTTAATATAGCCGGCATGGTCAGTGAGAATTCATATAACTGGTCTGAACTTGCTTGGGATTGAGGCGTACTTATTGTTGTAAACAGATAACAGAACAGGAACACGTGACAACTAAATTTCAAGGTGAATTACCTGGTTGCCAAAGCCAATGCCAACACCTAGCATAATTCGTCCGAAAAGAAGCATGCCAAGGTTGATAGCAGCGGCATTAAGAACTGCTCCAAGAAAGAAACTAATGCCACCGCATATTATACTTGCACGACGTCCATAGTTCCTTGTGATAGGAGATGCTACCAGAGATGCAACTAAACCAGCCATGTATAAAGACGAGGTAAATGCAGCAAGAACTTGGTTATTATACTTGCAATAGTTGTCTTCGTGGACGTGCTGCTTCTTTAGGTATACTGAGTAGAAGAATCGACGAAGAAATTCATCCATCGACGTCACTCCCCCTGTTATCATGCATGCAGTGAAGATATAATTAAGTAAATAAAAGTGTTCGTCCTCTAACAATTCATATTTTCAGATTAGACGGTCACACATTAAATTCAACATAGTATCAAAGCAAACAGATCACAGATGTCCTTCGTTTGAATCTCTAAGCTTTAGATGAAATTAGTTGCACATTTCAACATTAATGACGCAGTTCGTTTATTCTTCATATGGAAGTTCAGTAGTCATAGCCATCCAGCCCTGTCTGCCGGAGGGGCAGGTGTAATACATGCTAGAATTTTTCAAAAAATACAGCTTCACTCGTGTCGAATCCATCAAAAGTATGTACTTTTTAAAGGACTTGACATGATTAAAGTGGCATTTTTAAACTCTTAAGACAAAACAGTCACACAATAATTCAACATGGTATGAAAACAGGCATACGTCCGTAGTTTGAATCTCTAAGATTTTAAATGAGATGGTCACACAGTCAACGATAATGCTGAAAATGGTCATACAATTAAGCAAAATAATGATGTAGTCTTTTCACTCTACAAGTTGAGAATCTACAAACATTATAAAATCTCAGCTCGGTGCACTAAACTCCGACTATTCGTAGAGTCCGAGGAAAGTCCAGACCACAAGGCTCTATTGTACACAGCCTTACCGTGCATTTGTGCACATTTATAACAAGCTGAATTTTCCTTTTAAAATTTTCAGAAGGAAAATTTATTTCTGATCCATTTTCTGTTCTTATTAGTTACAATTTGCCACTTTTTATTCTTTGTTATTTCACCTTCTTTTTTTTTCGAAAATAGTGGAAGTTCCAGAGGAGTAGGTATAATTCATTGCTCCAATTTACCAAAAATGTCACCTCATTTGTGTCGGATTCATAAAAATGCATACTTTTTAGAGGATTTGACACGGGTGAGATGACATTCTTGAAAAATCCGAGCATAGGAGTGAGCCCCTTTTTCCAAACAAGGAGTGCAATTGAACACATTGTTCGGATCTTTCAAAAATACTGCCACCCCGTGCACAAATCCATTAGAAATTACAATTTTTAAAGGATTTGACACGAGCATGATGACATTTTTGAAAAATCCGAACAATATAACAATAATTCATCTTCTTCCAATTCTAGAAGGCCTCCTCCAGCTAGTCTCCTACCACATAGCATAAAAAGATAAGGAAAAGCTTTCTTAGCTCTTTTTGAAATGGGTGGATTAAACTCATTACTCATATCATGTCGTTGCACCCGTGTCAGATCCTTAAAACATGTAAACACATGAAAGTTTTAACACATATACACTAACATTTTTGAAAAATCCGAATAACATATTAGTAATTCATCTTTCTTCCAATTCTATAAAAGGAAAAGGGAAAAGTTCTAATATTTCATCATCAATTTATCAACTAAAATTACAATAATTTTTTCCAATAATTATCATAATTAATCACCTGAAATTCCAATATCATATCCAAAGAGTGAACCTCCAACAGCAGCAACAATACATGCTATGATGACATAAAGAGTGAGTTTTCCATTGTAATTTTCAGCTCTTTCTTTGTTTACACCAATTGAAGGAATTCCTCCTCCTGCCATCTTCAATTTCTTGAAGGAAAAAAAAAACTATGAATCAAAGAAGAGAAATTTTGTTAAAATTTTCTTATTAATATATGTACATTTGTTCTTTCTATTCTCTCTCTTTTTTTTCCACTTTGAATGACTTGAATAGTAAGTACTTTTCAATGGGCAAATCATTTAATATAAAAGTGTCACTCGGTTTTAATTTGTTTTTCTTATTTATTTATTTATTTATTTGTTTTAGTCAGTTTTGAATAATAACTTATCTTGTTAATCTTTTTAATAATTGTTTTGTTTTAATTTTTCATGTGGCATGTTTAAACCAATAAAATTAAAGGACAATTGAATACATTTGACATATTTTTAATTTAAGATCACAAGATTTAATTTAATTGTATTTTATTTCTTAAATTATGTGTGTAGTCACTATATGATAAAAAAAATCAAAACAGAGGGAGTATTATTTCATCTATCTCAATTTACGTGATATTTTTTTGCTTGTCAAAGTTAATTTGACTAATTTTTAAAGACGAAAAGTTACTATCAAAAATATATTTTTTCAAGTTAATATGAATAAAAAAATATGTGTAGACATTGAAATTTTGTGGGACTCTACAAGATGTGTTCAATTTGAGTTTGGACTCTACAAATTGTGTTCAACTCAAATTAGGATTATTGGAGGCTACTCAACCCTAAACCCTAGTTCACGACTATATAAAGGGTACAAAATTCTCTTAAAAGGCATATGAAATATCCCATAAATTCTTGGGTATTTTTAAAGATTAGGATCTCGAATATTCCACAAAAGTCATGCAATATTCATATAGAAGTCAAATCTAAATCATCCTAGTTCGAGAAATACGCCACTAACGGCCCTCGAATCATGAATAAATATTAGGAGAGTAGAATCAAGGGAGGAACAGAATTGTACCCACAATTTTTATCAATAAAATTATGTTTCTTCTTTTGTGATTGTAATTTATTTTCTGTCACTTTAAAATTAGTTGCAAACAATATGTATTTTATAATATTACTCAAAATTCATAAAATTTGAATAATTTATAAGAGATATAAGTGACACATAAATTCAGATAGGAGGGAGGAATACTAGTTTAGTTTTTTTTAACTTGAATAAAGTAAAAAATACTACCTCTGTCTATTTTATTTTTTTAATTCTGTAGAGTCTAATTTTAAATATTTTTATTTCTCTCTTTTTTCGTTTTTTAGTATAATGATCATATAAATTATGACAGTTAACAAGTACGAAGATAAATTATATTTTACTTTTTTTAGTGTTAACTACTTGGAGTTAATAGTCTGTTGAATTTTTGTACAAATAGTTTTGGCTCTTTTCTTGTAAAGAAGTTATTTTTGTCAAAATCTTTTAGTACTTGTCAACTTTTCATTTATTTTTGTCTCATATATGTGATTAAAATTCCACATCTACCTCATTTATTAAATTTTAGACTTAACAATGGCCAAATTGAACAATTTGCCATTAATTGCATAGCCACTAGATAATAACAAAAAAATAAACAAAGTGATGTTTCAAGATAAGAATGTTGTTACGTCACTTCAATTCGTTCATCTTATTTTTGTTTGATATGAAATTTAAGAAAATAAATTTTTAAATTTTATAATCTTAATTAAAGATATATAAATCTTATAATTTTAAACATAAGTAAATTGAATTAAAAAATATCAAAAATGAAAAGAGATCTTTTTTATTATATGGACTAAAAAAAGAGGACAAACAAAGAATATGATTTAATGGATAAAATTAATTTTTTAATTTAGATTTGAGTTTTATGTATGAATTTCTTTTGACAAGAAGTGTTTTTCTCCTAATAACATTACGTGGTATAAATTTAAATTAATCAAATACTAATACCGAAAAAATGGAATAGAGGAAAAAGACAAGTTATACCTATCATGGAATACATAGATAGAAAGATATAGTTGATACGCAAATTAAACGTGGCCCATATAGGATTGGAAAAAGTTTTTCACAAATGTATCAATTTCTTTTTAAAAAAGTTTTTCAATAATGTATGATTTTGTAAAATAACAAAAGTAGTTAGATGGATCCACATAGATAATAGAGATTTTTTTTTTTTTTTGTTAATATATATATATATATTTCTTTCGAATTTTGGTTAATTTATTCTTTTGCGTAATTTCTTAAGTTGTTTTTCTTTATTCGATTTTCAACGTCTGTATTTGAGCTTCGATTAAATTCAAATTGTGCATTATAATGTCTATTTAGAGGTGACGCTCCCAACATATTTTTTTTTCATATTTCAAAACTCAAACACAAGACCTTAATGAAACAATCCCATTACTACACGTTCTTTCATACAACCCATGTTGGTGACAAGTTGTTATGATGATGGTAGTAAGTAGTAACATGGTACATCGTGGCTTCATCTATCTTTTTGCATATGTGAGAAATGAGATTTTTTGTGTGGATATTTAATTAAGGGTGTTTAGAGATTATTTTTATGAAATTGGATATAAAATATATTAATTATAATATTTATTAATTTATTAAACTAAAAAGTAATGAATTTATAATTATACTTCATCAGTTACTAGGAAAATAATAAAAGTTTTGACTTTTTGGTATTGTGTCCCTGAATTAATTATTTCATGTTGGTGGTGGTACATATAAAATAATACGCCAACTAATATATTAAATAAATTATACTTTACATAAATTAAATTCCAACCGAACAATTGATAAAATTATATCAAATGATATATCAAGATTATTTTTCTTATACTCTTACCAAACAACCCCTCTTTGGTCAGAGTTATAACGACTCATTTTTATAGTTAGAAAGATTAGAGTGGATAGACTAGAAAAGAAATTAGTGAAACTGATGATCGGATCATAAGGATTTAATGTATGCAGTATTTGAAAAAATATTATTTGTATAGTTTGAACTCGTGAACTCTTGTTTGACCCTATGTATAGACTATAGAACATAATTTTTTCTAATTATAATGCGTAATCGAGATTTCAAATTTATGTTTGAAAATTTTATTCTTTTTAGCATATTTAATTCTAAACTACTCCTACCTTATACAAATTCGATGGATTTTTTACAATAAATTAAAATTATTAAATTCGATCAAATACGTAATTCGTACTTTAGCTCCGCACGTAAGTAACACAACACAGTATACAATATCCACTAGTTTAAAATATTGTAATTCAGATCTCAATTTAACGTAAGAATATATACACTATCCAAAGTCAACTATTTTGGTAGAGTCTAGCCTACTAGGATCAATAAAAATTCATTTCATAACTCTTGCACAACCAATAATTGATTGATTTTTTTTAACTCTTTTCTCCTGGAGTTTTTACGTTTGCTTTCTCGGTGATTCAAATTCACTGCTCACAACCTTAAAGTTGAAAGTGAAGAGTGCTTAACATCTGAACAATTTACTCTTGTCTTGATTTATTTTGTGTTTGTCATCATATTCAACATTTTTACTAATAAAGCCAAAACCTTTTTAACTAATAATTTCTTATGATCTCTTTAATTATCATCTACATTTATTTTCCGTAAAACTAAAACAATATATTGTTTTTAAAATGTTATTTCCTTTGTCTCAAATTATCTGTCGTGATTCTTAGTCTTAAATTATTTGTTATTTTAGAAGTTCAAAATAAATTCTTTTTCCATTTTATCCTTAATATTATTCTTGAAGATTATAAACACCTCAATTATTGAGTAATGAATAACATAAAATAGTCCGAACTCCTCCCAATAAATATTTTCGGATGTATAAAAGAGAAACACGAAGAGAAAATTTAAATTGGGAGAGAAACGCTTTAATAAACCTTTATAAAAAATGTTTGCATTCATGGATTGGGACGTGCATCATATTTATTAACTTAGGGAAGGACATGCAATTTATAGTTATACATTTTTAAACTATGGTGAAATTAGTATAATCATGTAAAATAATACTCTCAATTTTTTTGGAATGGGAATAATTGAAGTGGGAAAGTAGAACTCTTTCATTTTTGCTGTTTTTTCTCCTTATTTTGAGATGGTTTTGGAGACTCATTCTTCATTGTGTCAAGTTTGGCAAGCTTTAAGTAATTAATGAAACTCACTTAATTTTATTTTTTTAAAGTTTGGTGAGTCATAAATGTTATGCAGTGTCATTATATAAAAAAAAGTATTTCACAGTCTTTGACACTATATTAAAAATAATCTTTAGCGGTAATTAATTAACGATAATAGCTTAATTCTTGCTAAATATGTATTTTTAGCGTCAATTAATACTCTTTATATATGTCCCTAAAGCCTTTAGCGACACTTGATCTAATGACACTTCAGAAGTATCACTAAAAAATAGGTACACGTTAGTCGAAGCAATGTCACATAACACTACATTATTTTTAATTTTTACTAAGCATTTACAAAACTAATATCTTAGTGCACATATATAAAAAGATAAAAAGAAAGATAAAATTGCGTGAAACTCACTCTGCGGAATGGCGGTTTGGACACCACTTTGCCTACATTAGATTGTCAGGTTAGAAACTTTCACACCGCTACAAGAGACCACTTCTAATCGATGGAATAAAAATAATAATTTCAACATAATTTTATAATAGAATAAAATAAATTTGTGAAATATCTTTTACCAACCAAAAGACCACTAAGAGCTATTTGGACATTAAAAGAAACATTTCAAAATATTGTTTAGTTATAGAATATATTAATTTTTTAAAAATAAATCTTTTTTAAGTGAAAAATGAAAATGTTTTTCTACTCAGGATATTTTTAACTTGTTATTCAAATGTGCAGCATAACCTGCCCTTAAATACGAAATGCTTTGTGTATCGAGCTGTTTAATAAATTTCAGGTATGAATGAATTCTTGTTGGCGGGTGGGTGGGGTGGAATCCGACTTCCCAATGTTGTTAAAGTAATCAGGAAAAATGGTTGCCCGTAAGATGTTTGTTTAAATGTCTGAATGAATTCTTTACCTTTGTGGAGGATGTTTCACTGTATTCAGAATGGTTGCCTGTAAGGTGTTTGTTTAAGTGTCTAAATGAATTCTGTAGCTTTGTGAAGAATATTTCACTGTTGTGTTGATTCAAGATGGTTAGATAGTTCACTCTGACTATGGCATTGCACTTTCTAATTGACATTGAGATGTTTCTGGTTAACTGAAACTTCAAGTGGTAATGATCACCCCGGGGGCATGATGCACTGTCATTGTCTGAAATCTGAAATGGAACCTTGATCTATGGCTAAACCTCAACATGATCACCACGCGGAACATAAGCATAATACATTCTTGATCATTTAACACTCTCTCTCTATATATATGTTTAAGGGTCGGGTAGTACATAAATTTAATACACTGTTTTGGAGTTGGTAGGAGGGCTTATCATGTTGCACGATATCATACATGATTACCTCAATAAAGAAAATATTTTTCTGACTTTATAACGTGTTGTAGTGAATCAGAAATCAATTACATTATCACCAAATAGTAGTTTCATGAATTGATTCACATGTAAATAGATGGCAGTATCAATAATATTGTGTAATATCTGTAGGTTTTGCTGTTCTGCTGATTCATGTGATGATAAAACTCATTCATTTCATTGATAAATAGCTGGCCGTTTGTTGATTCAGGGGACTACTTAACAGATTTGTATATTTAAAGCCGTTCTACTTTTGTAGGTTTAGTGCATCAGATTTTTTGAAGAGATTGAAAGGAAAGAGGCTGATGCTGGTTGGAGACTCAGTGAACCGAAACCAGTTTGAATATCTCCTGTTACATAATATAACCCAAACCACCCTTGGGGTGAAAAATTAGAACAGTCGTATATCTGAACCTGGATTCTCATTTAACTACAATTTTTCAGAGTTTCAAATGAGATGACAAATATTTAGACAACTTCTTTGAGTTCCACAAGAGATTTATAGCTATCTGATAAGAAGATGCAGCAAGGTACAACTTTTGTAATGAATGAGAGGCAAAGGTTGGCTGAACTACTGAGAAATTGTTCTAAGATTTTGTCTTTAGATGTCGGAAAGCAAGTTCATGGAGCTGTATTAAGGATGGGTTATGCATTTGATTTGATGATAAGCAATGATCTCATTGATATGTACGGGAAGTGCAGTAGAGTGGAACTAGCTCGCTCAGTGTTTCACAAAATGCCTGAAAGGAATGTGGTTTCTTGGACGGCTTTAATGTGTGGATATCTACAACACACTAATGCTCAAGAATCCTTGTTGCTTCTCTCTCAGATGCTCTTCTCAAATGTAAGACCCAATGAATACACTTTTTCCACTAACTTAAAGGCATGTGGTATTCTTGGTGTTCTGGAAAATGGACAACAGATTCATGGGTTGTGTGCTAAAAGTGGGTTTGAAAAGTATCCAGTTGCAGGAAATTCAGTTATTGATATGTACTCAAGATGTGGGAAACTTGGTGAGGCTGAAAAGAAGTTCCATGAAATGCCTGAAAAGAGTCTCATAACTTGGAATGTAATGATAGCAGGGTATGCAATGGGAGGATTTGGTGATAAATCTTTGTATCTGTTCAAACAAATGCAACAACAAGGAGAAATGCCAGACGAGTTTACGTTTGCAAGCACATTGAAGGCTTGCAGTGGTTTTAAGGCGGTGCGTGAAGGAAGCCAAATTCATGGTTTTCTTATTACTAGGGGATTCCTTATTTCCAGCCAAAAAGTTATTGCAGGCGCCCTAATTGATTTGTATGTCAAATCAGGAAACTTGTTTGAAGCTCATAAGGTGTTTAGTCAAGTTGAACAGAAAAGTGTGATATCATGGACGACACTGACCGTAGGGTATGCTCAAGAAGGCAAACTAACAGAGGCAATGAACTTGTTCAAGCAGCTCAGGGAAAGTAGCATCACATTGGATGGGTTTGTGCTGTCAAGCATGATGGGTATCTTTGCTGATTTTGCTCTAATTGAGCTTGGGAAACAATTGCATTGTTGTGCAGTAAAAATACCTTCTGGGTTAGACATATCTGTATTGAATTCAATCATGGATATGTATCTAAAATGTGGGTTAATAGAGGAAGCCGAAACACTTTTTGATGTTATGCCAGAAAAAAATGTGATTTCGTGGACAGTTATGATCACCGGGTATGGGAAGTATGGTCTTGGTGGAGAAGCAGTTGAACTATTCAAGAAAATGCATATGGATAGGATTGAGCCTGATGAGGTTTCCTACTTAGCTCTGCTCACAGCTTGTAGTCATTCGGGGTTAGTTCAAGAAAGTGAGGAATACTTTTCAAAACTATGCAATTCAAATTGTTTAAAACCCTCAGTAGAGCATTATGCTTGCATGGTTGATATCCTAGGTCGAGCTGGACGCCTAAGAGAAGCTAAGGTTGTGATAGAGAACATGCCAGTAAAACCAAATGTTGGTATTTGGCAGACACTGCTTGGTGCATGTAGAGTACACAAGAATGTAGAAATAGGAAGAGAAGTTGGGGAGATTCTCTTAAAATTAGATGGCAATAATCCGGTGAATTATGTTATGATGTCAAACATTTTCGCTGATGCCCGCCTATGGGAAGAATGTGAGGGATTAAGAGGACTGGTGAAAACGAAAGGTTTAAGAAAAGAAGCAGGACAAAGTTGGGTGGAGATCGACAAGAAGATGCACTTTTTCTACAACAGAGATGAGACACACCCACTTACTAAAGCTATCCATGAATATTTGTATAAGATGGAGAAGAAAATGAAATATGAACTCGGTTACACACGGGAAGTAAGCTTTTCATTACACGATGTTGAAGATGAAACAAGGGATGAGAGCCTGAGATTTCACAGTGAGAAATTGGCAATTGGTTTGGCACTTCTTTCTGGTGCCAATGAAATTGAGGGGAAGCCAATTCGTGTTTTCAAGAATTTGAGAGTTTGTGGAGATTGTCATGAGTACATCAAGGGTTTGTCAAAGATTTTGAAGAAAATATTTCTTGTTAGAGATGCCAATAGGTTCCATAAGTTTGAGAACGGAACATGTTCCTGCAGAGACTATTGGTGATGGCATATTTTAAGTGACACAACTAAGGAGAGAAAGAATTTGTGAAGGGCTTTCCGAAGCCTCTCTAAGCAGGAAATGCTGCCAGAGCTCGAAGAGGTAATCTCCGACTTATAAATGAAAACACTAACATGAGAGTTCTTATCTTATGAAAGTGCATGTTGTATCATTGAAGGAAACGAGCAACATTGATCATTTAGCCTTCCCCACATTCTATATTCTAATAAGGAAAAATGGTATTCTACAAATCTGTCAAACGTGGTTTAAGTTTACTTGTATTTAAACAGAGGCAGAGATTGGGATTCAGGTGGAAGTTGTAGTAAAGAGAGTAAACCTGTTTTGAGAGGAGCTATCCTTTGAAAATGAAGATTGTGGAGGAGGTGATTAGGGAAAGGCAGCTGCCAGTAGTCCTTTTAAACGTAACACAGTCGATAAATTTCTGCAAGGATGACCACCCATCAGTGTATGAGAAGATCGGTAGAATGGTAAAGCAAGATTGTGGCCATTGTGTCTACCCGGAGTCCCCGATGAATGGAATGAACTAATCTGTGCCACCTTTTTTTTTTTTTTTTAACTTCTCCCTAGGAGCTTCCATCTGTTTTTCTTCTGGTGACTCGAACTCACAACCTTATGATTTGAAGTGAGCTGTGATGCAAACCTCAGTGTTCAATACAACAACTACATCAAATCCCAAGCTAGTTGGGAAACAGTGTATAATATGTGCACCAAATGTAACAGTGTCCATTTCAGTTTCTGCACCAAAAATAGGCAGTAATTTTCCAAGATTCATTGATTACATGATGCAATTGTTCATACTCCATATTGACTCAATTTGGACACCACATAGTTTGGAAACTCAATGTATTTTATCTTTTTGAACTAGGAATAAAATGCATCCATTCATGATCAATAAAATTAAGGACAAACACTTGTGATCAAACATTTCTATAACAATTTCATTTGTTTGGAGAAAGGGAAAATGCATCATTTTCAATTATGGGATGTTACTGAAGAGAACAATCATTAAAATGATGAAAGGGTTTATGTTGTGAAGATGAAGCCATGTAAGGACTATGCAATTGTTTGTGCCGATTTGTTCGAGAATCGTGGATTGAGCTGTGGTGATGAGATTGAACTCTATTGAGATACTATTTCGAATAATTTTAAATTCAAGTTAATTAAAAGGGGTCTTGTTTTGTAAAATCTTATGATGATTTTTGTGAGGAGAATGAATGATTTTTGAAAGTAATAATATATAAATTTAATTGTTTTCCTTTTCCTATTTCTTAGAATGTCATGTTACTCTGTCGTTTTATTTTATGTGTTTTAATTTAACAAGACATGAAGTTTAAGAAAGTAATGGAAACTTTTGAATCGTGTAGTAAGATGCATGCATATAATATATCCAAATATCATTAAAATAATTTCAAAATCAACAAAATGTTTTGTCCAACTATTCCTTTATGCTCTCTTTTATAAATGTAACTGAGCAATACTAAAATGTGCTCCTGTTATATAAGCTACACATCAATCCCCATAAAAATGCTCCTTTCAAGTCAATGTATTCACAATTTTTTCAACTGTTCTAATACTTGTGAATGGAAATTTATTGGTAGAATGCAAATAATTGGGGGAAGTAGGGCACATAGAAAATGAATGGGAATATAAAAAAGTTGGAATAAGAAATGAATTTTTGGTTAGATGCGTGAAATTGGATAAACATTTAATTTGAAAAAGTATAGAGCAAGAATTGATGATTTTGTGTTTATTATCGGTTCTTCCTCATGAGTTGAGACTGATCAATAAGATGGATGATAGAAAAATTAATTAGCCCAAATATTAATGAACTCTATAGAAGAGTTACCTATCAAAACGATACCCTTACCGATCTATAAACAACACGTAGATCTATGCTAGGAAAAATTAGTACAAGAAGTCGAAGATATACTTCTTGATAATGAAACCCGGGGACAACCAATGAGAGATGGTCATAATAAAGATTACAAGTTATTTTCTGATGTAATTGAAATGCTTAACTTTATGAAATACATAAGCTCTAATTTCTACAAGATATTTGACATTGATGTGGTCTTATTGTTCTACACAAGCTTTGGGAGGTATCAGGAAGGATTTGTAATAAAATATTGATTCATACAGAAGAAATGATTATCTATGTTGCCTAAGCAACCTCACATCCTCAGTAGCATTTGCAATCCCACTAATTAAATTGATGTATTTGGCAAATTCGAGCTTGGTTTAATTTATTATAACCGATTAATTTCATTTATTATTAGTTATGTAGAATTACATGTAATTACATTTTAAGTGACTTGCATGCCTTTTAGATACACCAAATATAGTACAAGCATGAGTAATTAAATTATTTAATACACCAAACCTAAAACCTATTGAAGTTATTATCCATTGGATTCACACACTTTACTTTACCAGAAATAATTTTTTTTGATCGAAATAAGTCATTATTTAAATTAATTCATCAAAATAATATCTATGATGAGTTACCATCATATTGCAGCCATTGCAAGCATTAAAAATACGATGAGAGTAAGTGTGCTTGTTACTAGGAAACTCAAAAGTTCGTGACAAAGAGAGACAACAAAATGGTGTACAATCGATAATGAATGAACATGAAGTTGAGATTTTTCATAATATTAATGGACTAATAGATGATGAACATGAAGAAGATGCGAAACGAGCAAAAGAGATGAAAGTCACGTTGGATGTGAATTCTGGAAAAGTAGTAGATGATGTTTGGGGTTCATAAAAGCCATGGCGTTTAGCAAAGGTAAAGATAAAGTTGATGATAAGGATGGGTCCATGGAAACACAAGAAAGACATGGACACGATAGTTGACACTTTGGTTTAATCTAATAAGATGAACGTTGTCATGAAGCAAGGTGTTCAATCATATTCTAGAGATAATAATATTTGTTCCAACTCTTTTGATGCCCATTTGATTAGAGAGTAACGTTAACCTAGTTTGGACAGTAATAAGTTTTAAGTTGCACATCTGGAATTGACAAACATGCTCGTGGAACAACATGTTAGTTGTTTTGTTTGTCCTATCTCCATTTTGAAACCCTTAATAAATATTTTGAACACTTCGATGTATGAGGTGTCAACACAAACTATACATGGATTTCTTTTTTTAGAAATAAGATGGTGTTGATTAATGCTTCAAAATAGTCCATTTGGTTCCTAGTTTTTAGCTAGTAAAAAAAAGTAATGTTGTTTAGTTATTTAGCATTAGTTGTTTGTTGTTTTTTAGTTGATAGGGTAGAGTTAGTGGGCATGTTTATCCACTCTCTTTTTGGTTGCTTATTTTTTGGTAATGTTAGTTAGTTGTAGTGTAACACCCCGTATCCGAAAACTAGTAAACCTGACATTTGTGCCTAACTGTGCCATGGTAGTTCCACCACTAGCCGTAAAACATGTTATGACTCTAACGAGTGCTTCAAAAAATAATAATACGAATAGATATCTTATTGATTAACTTGTAACTAACAAAATTGGTAAGTTGAACACTTTCCAACTCTCTTACTCATATTAGCACTAGTAAGAAATTACAATTTGTTGGAAGTTGTTATTTTTCTCCACATATTCTATAATATGTGAATTCTTTGCGAGGAGGATGAATTGTTGGATAGTTGTTTTTCTAATGCTGCTAGGGAGGATGACTGTAACACCCCATAAATTTTTTCGAACTAAGACTCGAACCGTTCTTCGTAGTGAGTGAGATTTTACCAAGGAATTAAAAATTTCTTAAATGTTAAGGTCACTAGATGTAGCACCTTGAGTTCCAAAAAGAACTAAATTGGAAATAGCAAAATCTGAAATTTTGCAAGTTAAGCTAAGTATGAGTTATGGGTCGACTTCAAACAACCATAACTCCTAGCTCAGGATGAGTTTGGTGTGCTACCAGATACCGTAGAAAATCTATTTGAATTATCTTTTCAATGCCACCAAGTTTTCTCAGTTTTGAGTTTGTATGAGGGAGATATGACCATTCGAAGTTGGGCTGTCTAGATAAGGAAAGTCAAAACCGGAAATAGTAAGGGGTATTTTGGTCTTTTCCTTACCCAATCAGATTTAATTCATTTTTAGTAATGTTTTAAGGGTCTAATCCTTTTAGGTTCAGTTTTATAATCCTAATATACACCTAGGGTTTTAGTTGAGAGTTCAAGAAGAGAAAATAAGAGAAAAGAGGAGAAAAGAGGAAAGGATCAAGGCGTTCGTCGACGTTCTTGAGTTTGTTTGCGGATTTTCACCATGGGTTTGATCCCTAAGAGGTATGTAAGTTCCATAGTGTTGGGTTTGTTCACCCACATGCCAAACATGTTATTTCAGCGTAATTTCACTCTCAAAAGTTGAAGGATTTAAGTTCTTGATAGGTGTTCTTGAAGTTCATTCTAAATCTTATTTTGTTGGGGTTTTGATGATTTCTTGAGATTAAAATGATTGTTTTTGAGTGTTTTTTTGAGTGGATTAGTGTGTACTTAGGTTGGGTAATTGAATCTAAGGAAAACTTGAGAAAAGAAATCGATTAAAAGCGATTTAGGATTAGAAAACGAGAGGCAAAATATGTCGAACTTGGCCTGGGAAGAGGCTGGGGCTGCGCGCCCCAGATGCGCCCAAGGGGCTGGGGCGGCGCCCCTGCAGTGTGCCCATATGCATCCTCTGAAGTTAGGGGCTGGCGCCCCGTGCCCGGAACGCTCCAGGGTCGCCTGCCCCCACCCCTTTTCCGTCGGTTGTCCCGTTTGAGCCCCTTTTAAGTGTACCTTCACTCCCTTTGATTCCATTCACTCTAAACTACTTCTAAACACCTAGAAATCATTCATAACATGATCATAACCTTGAATTCATAATTCAAATTCAAGGTAAAGTTAAGAGTTAAGTCTTGAGAGTTCTTCCGATCATTTTGAGAGAGTCCCTGTGAGTCCTTTTGAAGAGTCTTCTACAATTTCTAATAACTTGTTTCAAGACTCGAGAAAGTGAGTATGAGAGTGAGGAGAATGTAGTCACGAGTCCACTTTATCATCACAATATCTTTCATATCATGAACCATAACTCTTGAATTCATAATTCACATTCAAGAGAGAGTTAAGAGTAGAGTTCAAGGAAGCCTTGGAGTTCAATTGTGAATCCTTTGAGATCCATCATCGATTTCAGTTAAGTTTTTAAGGAAGTAAGTAAGAGAATGAGAAGAGTCGTATACATGAGTTCCATGTAGTTATGTAAACCTTCGAGTTGAGTCGTTCATGCCCATAAATTCCGCATGGACTCCATAAATTGAGTATCATTGAGAGGTGAGAGGAGTAGTATCTCCAAGTTCTAAGTCTTGAGTATTGAGTTCATAATCCCCTTTGAGATTATATTTCTAATCATGGGACTATTACATGTTAACCATGAAGTCTTTGAGTTGAATTGTTCATGACCATAATTTTGCATGAACCCTATAAGTCGAGCAATCTTGAGATGAGAAGTATCTTTGAGTCCTTGAGTTGAGTAGTTCATGCTCATAATTCTGCATGAACCCTCTGAGTTGAGCATTCTTGAAATGAGTAGTATCATTGAAGTTCTTGAGTTCCAAACATTGAGTTCTATCTATGATTATTGAAAACCTTGCATTGAGTCGTTCACCTCCATAATTCGGCATGAACCATATTTTAAGAAGTCTTTTACAAACTTTTTAACTTTGTTTTAAGACTTGGGCATTGAGTTGAGTAAGAGTAAAAATGAAGTTTAGTTTCTTCAAAAGATTAGATGGGAACTAAATATTCCCAAAGAGAAAATGTTTTCACATTTAAACAAGAAAAGGAAACCTTGATTTCCAAAGAGCCTTTGAGCAGTAAATGCTTTCACAATTAAGCGAGAGAGGAAACTTTGATTTCCAAGATAACCTTTGAGCTAAGTTTTTGAGCAATTATCTCAAATCACAGAAAGAAGTATGTTATTAAACATAAGAGCAAGTATCATATTTTGGGAGTAGTATTGAGCACCGATATGAAGGAGAGTTCAAACAACTCATAGCCCCCCATAAACCATGTAGCCACCATGGGTAAAAAATGATCATACTTTTTAGATGATTCCTTAGTGCTTTTTAGCATAGACTAGTGGATCCACGTAGTAGTCAGGTTCTATACCCTCGGTAAGGTATAGGACGGTCCTGGCAGCGTGATGCAAAATGTTGTATCATCCCAATAACTCTTAAGTGATGGTTGTCGATTAGAGAAACTCCCACAGAGATATTTATATTTTTATATACACAGAGTTTACTTGTATTTTCATATACACAGAGTTTACTTGTATTTTTATATACACAGAGTTTGCTTGTATTTTCAAGTAATGAAGTTTAGTATAGTAGGTGAGCAATCGTATTGATATTCGGGTTTAGTAATAAACATTAAGCTTGAATTTGAGATGAGTGTCATGATCAAAATAATGGAAACATGAGGGTGATGTTGTTAGTCTTGAGATTTGATCTAGAAGACTTGAGGAATTGAGATGTAAGCTGGAATAGATATGAGTGGTACAAGTGAGAGACCCTAACCTTTAGATAATGGCAGTAAAGTGTGGCTAAGTCACAAGAGTAACAAGAGCGTTAAGAGGTATATCGAGAGGGTATGTAATCAGAAGATATTAAGAGAAACACCTTGGAAAGAGGTCTTAGTACCCGCTTATAGAGAGTTTGGTAGTCATGAGATAAATTTCTCTTGAGTGTTAGAGTAAAAGAGGATGCATACCAGTTTAAAGATGATGGGATAGGTTCATAGCTTTCAAGTGTTAGCTTTACACCTAAGGGGGAGATGGCAAGATGAGAAATCAAGTCAAGTGTTTGAGAGTAAGATAGTAATGAGTTCCAAAGAGTTTGGGGGATATCTTTTTAGAGACCCTTTTTGTAATGGAGTGATGTTAGAAAGAAGAGGTTGATGGTTTTATTGTGATGATGTTGGTGTGAGAATTCCATCAAAGGTTATAAATGAGGAGGATGAGGTTCTACTATGAGAAATAGTTAAATGAGAGCCCTTAGTTGTATCCGAAGGAGTTGGTTAGTAGGAGTCCATGGAGCTGTTAAAGTACTAAGCTTGAATGTGGTGGTAAGGAGTAATAGTATTGGGATGAGATTCCCTATAGAGAGGTATAGAACCCAAACTTAGTATTTGGGTTGAGCTTGAATATAGTAAGAGCGTACCATTAGAATCAGACCTTGGTAAGAGTAACCTCATTCCATACCCAGTCCAGTCGTCATTCGAGGACGAATGATCTCAAGAGGGAGATATTTTAACACCCTAGATTTTTTTTTGAACTAAGACTCGAACCGTTCTTCGTAGTGAGTGAGATTTTACCAAGGAATTAAAAATTTCTTAAATGTTAAGGTCAATAGATGTAGCACCTTGAGTTCCAAAAAGAACTAAATTGGAAATAGCAAAATCTGAAATTTTGCAAGTTAAGCTAAGTATGAGTTATGGGTCGACTTCAAACAACCATAACTCCTAGTTCAGGATGAGTTAGGTGTGCAACCAGATACCGTAGAAAATCTATTTGAATTATCTTTTCAATGCCACCAAGTTTTCTCAGTTTTGAGTTTGTATGAGGGAGATATGGCCATTCGAAGTTGGGCTGTCTAGAAAAGGAAATTTAAAACCGGAAATAGTAAGGGGTATTTTGGTCTTTTCCTTACCTAGTCAAATTTAATTCATTTTTAGTAATGTTATAAGGGTCTAATCCTTTTAGGTTCAGTTTTATAATCCTAATATACGCCTAGGGTTTTAGTTAAGAGTTCAAGAAGAGAAAATAAGAGAAAAGAGGAGAAAAAAGGAAAGGATCAAGGTGTTCGTTGATGTTCTTGAGTTTGTTTGCGGATTTCCGCCATGGGTTTGATCCCTAAGAGGTATGTAAGTTTCCATAGTGTTGGGTTTGTTCACCCACACACCAAACATATTATTTCAGCGTAATTTCACTCTCAAAAGTTGAAGGATTTAAGTTTTTGATAGGTGTTCTTGAAGTTCATTCTAAATCTTGTTTTGTTGGAGTTTTGATGATTTCTTGAGATTAAAGTAATTTTTTTGAGTGGATTAGTGTGTACTTAGGTTGGGTAATTGAATCTAAGGAAAACTTGAGAAAATAAATCGATTAAATATAGGACGGCCCTCGCAGTGTGAGGCAAAATGTTGTATCATCACAATAGCTCTTAAGTGATAGTTGTCGGTTAGATAAACTCCCACAGATATATTTGTATTTTTATATACACAGAGTTTACTTGTATTTTCAGATACAAACATAGTTTATATTGTATCCTTGCATACAAACTAAGTATATTGTATTCTTAAATACATTGAGTTGCTTTCTACTGTTTTAAAAGCTTTCCATATATTGCATCTCTTATTTTTTCTTTATATTGAGTTGAGTATCCAGAGTTGAGTATCTAGAGTTTGAGTACCAAGAGTCGAGTGTCTTATTTGAGTTGAGCCTTATTTCACTGAGTTGAATATCTTATCTTTGAGTTGAGTATCTCATTCCTGAGTTGAGTTAGTTGACTGAGTTGATAAGAGGTAAGTATGTTTCTTTTTTATCAAGTTCAAGTTTATGTTATGCTTTAGAATTCCCCTTACATGCTCGTACATTTCACGTACTGAGCCATTTGGCCTGCATCTTTTCATGATGCAAATCTAGGTATTCAGGATCATCAATAGGAGCTTCGTTGATACCACATGGAGTTCGAGTTAGCTATGGTGAGCCTCTTTGCTTCCGGAGGGTTCCACTTTTACTTTCAGTTATATCAGTTGTTAGGAGGTCGTGGGTCTTATCCCGACTTCCATCATTGTTATTTAGAGGCTTCATATATATACTGTAGAGTTTCAAAAGTCTGTTCATTTATTTTATTAAATGTTTTAAAGACTTAAGTTGCCTATTTTATTGTGATTTGAATAATTTATTTTTATTCTGAGTTTTTCATGTGAGTTAAAGCTTTAATTTGTAATTGAGTTTCATAAATTTTTATTCAGTTTTTAAGCTTTGTATGCTTGAGTTAGTCTTCCGCTTGTAGCCAGCCAGGATGAGGGTTCGCTTGGGGCCCATCAATGGTTCTCGAGTGCCGGCCACGTCCAGGGTGTAGGCTCGGATCGTGACAATGACATCTCTCCTAAACTACAAAGAATTGAAAAATGGAAAAATAAATACAAACAAACGGTTAGTTGGGACGATAAAGTGTCATGGGGTAAAATTTTCCATCTCCTGTCATTACCTTACTCCTGGTGAATCCCGTTTAGGTTCAATGAGTTAGTTTCAGTCCAAGTTGGGGAAAACAACATAGTGTGGGTGAGTTATTTTTTTAAAGGGTCCAATTTTTTCCGTGGTAGCAAAACTATTTTTTCAAAATCACTATTAAAAATAATGATATAAATGAACATATTTTCTAATAGCGATGACATAAATGTGTCAAACTCTTAACGAATGATATAGATGATTCATTTCTAATAGTTTGATGACATATTTGAAATTTTTTCCTATTATTAATAAAAAATTCACTAAGATAAGAATTTTTTAAAATAGAATTATCAGCTTGTATACGTGATACGATTTAAATATAATAAATTATTAATGTAATTTGATTTTTTATAACTGAGTATTTATTGTTTATTATAAATGTGTTAAATAAAATTACTTGTAATTACATTTAAATAACTTGTTTCTATGCAGGATTCAACAAATCAAGTAGTAGAAGGAAAGTGATGAGAAAAATAAAATAAAATATGATTAATCACAGTAATTGTAACACCCCAAAAAAATTTTAAGCTAAGATTCGAACCATTCTTCGTTGTGAGTAAGGTTTTGCGGAGGAATTTTTTTTAAGCTTTAAGGTCGCTAGATGAAGTGCCTTGAGTTCCAAAAAGAACTAAAGAGAATTCATTCAAGTCAACCCTAAGTTCTTCTAAGTTTTGGGTCAACTTCAAACGACCATAACTTTTAGCACAAGATGAGTTAGAAGACCCATAAGATATCAAATGAAAGATCTTGGAGTCCTCTTTACAAAACGATCAAGTATGCTAATTTTTGAGCTGGTATGAGGGAGATATGCATGTTTGAAATTGCGCTGTCCAATTTAGGAAAGTTACACAAAAATAAGAGGGGTATTTTGGTATTTTCCTTACCCAATCAGCTTAAAAAGAATTTTAGTAATATTTTAGGGAAAAATCTGATTTGGATCAGTTTTCATAAATCCAAATACGCTTAGGGTTTTAGAAGGGAGTTCATTCAAGTCATTCCTAAGTTCTTTTAAGTTTTGGGTCAACTTCAAACGACCATAACTTTTTAGTACAAGATGAGTTAGGAGACTCATTAGACATCAAATGAAAGATCTCTGAGTCCTCTTTCCAACGCCACCAAGTTTGCTAATTTTAGAGCATGTATGAGGGAGATATGCATGTTTGAAGTCGGGCAGCCCAATTAAAGAAAGTTACCCAAAAATATGAGGGGTATTTTGGTCCTTTCCTTACCCAATCAGATTTAAGCATTTTTCGTAAGGTTTTAGGAGTTTAAACTGATTGGAATCAGATTGAGTTATTCATAAATTATGCTTAGGGTTTTGTGAGGAGTTCAAGAAGAGGAAAAGAGGAGAAAAGGAAGAACGTTCAAGATTTTTGCGATTCTTCGACGGATTTCGCCAAGGATTTTATCCTAAGAGGTATGTAAGCTTGGTTTGTTCGACCACACACCAATCATGAGTTTCTTTAGTGAATTTCATCCATGAGATTAAGTATATTGATAATCTTGTTGAGTTCTTGAAGTTTTGTGCTTCATTTTTTATAATGAAGTTCTTGTTGAGTTCTTGAGGTGAGAGTTGCGAATGAGTGTTGTTTTTGGTGTAGAATTCGCTGTGATTAGGTTGGGTTTAAGGATCCCAAAGAGTTTAGAGGAATTAATCATTCGAGTTTAGACGAGGTAGGGTTGGAAAAAAATTGAAGGAAAATTCATCGGATTTGTCTAGAACATGGCTGGGGTGGCGCGCCCCTGTTGTGCCTGAGGGGCTGGCGCCCTGCGCCTGCAGTGCGTCCCAGACTAGCCTCAGTCAACTGAGGGCTGGCGCGGTATGCCACTGCTGCGCCAAGGACGTCAGGGCCTTTCTTTCTCTGTTCTTCATTCCGTATCGATCTTTCAAAACATGTCTTCGTTCTCTTTGTGATTTTTACTATCCGACCTACATCCAATTATCAATAAATCCAATATATAAAGTCACGATCCTTGAATTCATAATTCAAATTCAAGGATGAGTTAAGAGTAGAGTTCAAGAATGTCTTTAAGTTGAATTGTTAATCATTCGAGATCAACTATCGATTTGAATAAAGTTTGAGAAAGTCCCTTTGAGTCTTTTCGAAGGGTCTTCCACAATAACTTTTAAATTGTTTCAAGACTTGAGTAAGTGAGTATGATAAGGAGGAGAATGTATTCATGAGTCTACATTATCATTGAGATCCTTGAGTCAACTCGTTCATGCCCATAATTCCATGTGAACTCCATAACTTGATTTTCTTTTAGAGGAGTAGTATCTTCAAGTTCTAAGTCTTGAGTTCATAATCCTTTTGAGATTATGTTTCTAATCATGGGACTACTACAAGTTACCCATGAAGGTCCTTCAGTTGAGTAGTTCATGCCCATAATTCTGCATGAACCCTATGAGTTGAGTAATCTTGAGATGAGAAGTATCATTGAGTCCTTGAGTTGAGTAGTTCATGCCCATAATTCCGCATGAACACTCTGAGTTGAGCATTCTTTAGATGAGTATTATCATTGACTCCTTGAGTTCTGGAGTTGTTGAGTTCCAAGTATTGAGTTCTATGCATGGTTATTGAAAACCTTGAATTGAGTCGTTCAAATCCATAGTTCGGCATGAACCCTATTGTAAGTCTTTTACAAATTATTTTAAAACTTGTTTTAAAAACTTGAGCACTGAGTATGAGGATGAGTAGAGTCAAGTTTCATTTTTTTCAAAATGAATATATGGGAACTAAGTATTCCCAAGAGTAAATGTTTTCACATTTAAAAGAGGAGGAAATTGAGATTTCCAAAAGAGTTTTGAGCAGTTTGAGTACCATCTCTTTTAAGAGAAAGATTTTTGAGTAATAATCTCAAAACATAGAAAGAGTTATGTTTTTAAACATATGAGCTAGTTATATTTTGGGAGTAGCATTTTGCACCGATATGGGGGAGAGTTCAGACAACTCACAACCCCTATAAACCATGTAACCAACGTGGGTAGAAAATGTCATACTATTTAGATGATTCCTTATTGATTTTTAGCATAGACTAGTGGATCCACTTAGTTAGTAGGTTCTATACCCTAGAAAAGTATAGGAAAATTCTAGTAGTGTGGGCTAGATGTTGTATCATCACACAACTCATAGTGATGGTTGTCGGTTAAAGAATCTCCCACAGAGTTACTTTGTGTTTTTATATACAAACAGAGTTATTATTGTATTTTCATACAATTGAGTTATTATTGTATTTTTGCATACAACTGAGTTATTGTATATTATTTTAGAAGCTTTTCATATATTGCATCTTTTATTGTTGCTGAATATCTTGAGTTTGAGTTGAGTATGTTGAGTCAGAATTGAGTACCTTATTGATGAGTTGAGTCCTATTTCTGTAACATCTCGCAATTTGAAATAACTAGGAATAAGTTGAGCATTAAAAATATTCATTTTTGGAAAGAATTAAAAAACCTGGAAATTTGTTTAGGTTAGGAAAAGTTGAGTCTTGGTCAACTTCAATCGGCCATAACTCCTAGCTCAAGATGAGTTAGGTGTACTTATAGATATGGTTGTAAATCTCTAGGAATGATCGTTTCAACTCCACCGAGTTTGCGCGATTCCGAGTTTGTATGAGTAAGTTATGCCCTTTGGAAGTTGAGTTGCTGGATTAAGGAAATATCCAATCCAGATTTTTAAGGATGTTTTGGTCTTTTCCATACCCTATAATTTTAATTCATTTTTGGTGAATTAATTAAGGGTAAAAAATGAATTGGTTCAGTTTAGGCAATTGGAGATTTACGCTAGGGTTCTTGGAAAAAGAACGCAAGAGGAGAAAAGAGGAGAAAAAGCAAAGTTCGTCGATTTCGTGGAGAATTGCTTGTGGATTTCATCGGGGGTGATCCCTACCAGGTATGTGAGGATTTCATAAAGTTGGCATCATTCTCCCACATTTTTATTTCAGCATGGATTCGTCCTAAAAAGTTTGAAAGTTGATGTTCTTGATACCTATTCTTGTTTTTCATGTTGTTTTTGAATTTGACTGATATGGGGAAGTTTCTGAGATCGTTACGTCGTATTATAGAGTCGTTTCGAGTTAGATTCTTAGGTACATTTACTAGGTATCTGTATCTAAAATAAATTTGAGAAAAAGAACCGAGTTTGAGCGAATTGGGGATGGAAAACGAAGAAGAAATTTCATCGATCGAAATTTGGCAGTGGTGGTGTGTCGCAGAGCTGCTTCCCAGTTTTGGGAAAGTTCATTTCACGTCGCTTAGCCGTCACGAGTGTTCTGCCTAAAAAATTATGTTTGAAACCAAAATTTAAATGCCTCTCCGCCTCGCAGACCCACTCTCACATTTTGATAATTTGACATTTTTCTCATGTTTAGCTATCTAAATTGATTCCTAAACATCATGAGATCTTTCCTATCACAAATCTCGGTCCTTGAAACCATAAATTCAATTCAAGGAAAGTTAAGAGTCAAGTCAAGGGAAGTCAAGAGTCAAGTTAAGAGAAGTTCTTAAAGTTTTCCAAAAGTATTTTGCAAACGTTTTAACTTTGTTTTGAGACTTAAGTTTTGAGTTGAGAAAAGAGTAAAGATTGAAGTCATTTCTTCAAAAAGAGTATATCGGGACTATGTATTCCCAAAGATTAAATGTTTTCACATTTAAACAAGAAAGGAAACTGAGATTTCTAAAAGAACCTTTGTGCTAGTTTTTCAGTAAAGAGGAAACTTTGATTTCCAAAAGAGCCTCTGTGCTAGTTTTTCAGTAAAGAGGAAACTTTGATTTTCTGAAAGAGCCTATGAGCTAGTTTTTCAGTAAAGAGGAAACTGAGATTTTCAAGAGAGCTTTTAAGCTAAGTTTTGAGTAATTATCTCAAACCGAAGAAAAAGTTTATTTTTACAAACACACGAGCTAAGTATATTTTCGGAGTAGTATTGAGCACCGATTTGGGGATGCGAGTTCATATCAACTCAAGTCTCCATAAACCATGTAGCCACCATGGGTAGAAAATGGTCATATTTTTTAAATGAATCCTTTTCGCATAGACTAGTGGATCCACTTAGTGAGTTAGGTCGTATACCACGACAATGTATAGGATGGTCCTTGGCAGCATGAGGTAAAGTGTTGTATCACCACTTAGGCTCATAGTGGTGGTTGTCGGTTAGAGAATCTCCCACAGAAATTATATTATTTTCTTGTATGAACAAAGTTGAGTTTGTTACTGCATTTTCTTTAACGAACTAAGATGTTTTCAACTGTTTTATAAGCTTTATATATTGCATGTGTTTTATTGCTTTATATTTGAGTTAAGTTATTCAGAAGTTGAGAAGAGTCAGGTAAGTGTTTCTTTCAGAATCTTTTCAAGCCTATATCTTGTTTTAGCATTCCAACTAGCATACTCGTACATTCAATGTATTGATTCCAGTTGGCCTGCATCATATTATGATGCCGATACAGGTAATCATGATCATCATCCAGCGCTTTGTTCATCCAGTGAGCACTCAGAGTCAGTTGGTGAGCCTCCTAGCTTTCCGGATGATCCTTTTATTGCCTTCAGTATGTTAGTTTATTAGGATGTCGTGGGCCTGTCCCGACATCCATCTTAGTTGTTTTAGAGGCTTCTTAGATGGTCAGTCAGATATTAGTTCATGAGTCTTTACTTTTCTTTTTCAGTTAAGTTGAGACTTGAGTTACCACTTTGGCAGTGAATGTTATTATTATACATTCTAAGTTATATTTTGAGAAGTTCAGTTTACTTGTTTAAAAGTATTTATCTTGAGTAAAGTCTTCCGCTGGTAAGTATGCCAGGCCAAGGGTTCGCTTGGGACCAACAATAGTCTTCGAGTGCCATCCATGTCCGGGGTGTAGGCATGGGGCGTGATAAACTTGGTATCAGAGCCCAGATTTCAAGAGTCCTAGGGAGTCTATGAAGCCGTGTCTGTAGAGTCCTAGTTATCAGTGTGAAGCGCGCCACATCTATATTTAGGAGGCTGCAACATTTAGAAATTCCTTTACTTCTTTCATATTCATTTCGTGCATTAGTGTTTATCTTTAAAAAGTTTTTTCTAACTCGTGCTTACGCGTAACCGATTGTGAGTTGGGCTATGTTTGAGAATGCTTTCATGGGGCGTTTCTTTCCCCGTGAGCTAAGAGAAGCAAATAGATGGTTACTGACATGAGGAGCATGATGAGTATATTTGTTGTTGGGTTGCCTCGTCTATCAGATAAGGAAAGTAAGGCAACCATGCTGATAGGTGACATGGACATATCAGGGTTGATGATCCATGTGCAATAAGTTGAAGAGGACAAGATGAAGGATATAAAAGAGTTTAAGAATAAGAGGTCTAATGCATCAGTGAATGAATCCGGGCAGCAAAAGAGTAATGTGAACCAGTCTTATTTCCAACATAAGCAGAAAGGACCTGCTCCTCATCTACTAGTGCACCTGCACCAAGGAACAAATGTGAGTACAATAGTCAGAATTCTCAGAACTTCAGAGCTAGACATGCACATTCGCAAGGTAGTAAGGCACAATGAGGTACTAAGACTCCTGCATATGCTAAGTGTGGTAGAAGCCACTCAGGGATGTGTCGTGATGACTCAGCTGGTTGCTTCAAGTGTGGCCAGAACGGTCATTTTATAAGAGAGTGTCCTAAGAACATGCAGAGTAATGGTAAAGAGGGCAATAAATCCCAGTCTTCTTCAGTTGCTCCACCAGATAGAGCTGTATCTAGATGAGCTACTTCAAGGGCAGGCGGAGAAGGAAACCGTCTTTATGATATCGCTAGTCGCCGAAAGCAAGAGGATTCGCCAGATGTTGTCATTGGTATGATCCAAGTCTTCAATTTTGATGTTATTCCTAAGCAACTTAGTGAACCCTTCAGTGTTTCTACACCTGTTGGTGATTCTATTCTAGCAGAAAGAGTTTACCGTGATTGTTCCATTTCCATCAATCACAAGAGTACCATGGCTGAATTAGTTAAGTTAGACATGGTAGAGTTTGATGTCATACTTGGTATGAAATGGCTTTATGCCTGTTATGCCTCAGTTGATCGTAGATGTTGAGTTGTCAAGTTCAAGTTTCCAATGAACCAATTATAGAGTTGAAGAGCAGTTCAGCAGTGCCTAAGGGTCATTTTATTTCGTACCTTAAGGCAAAGAAGTTAGTTTCTAAGCGGCGTGTCTATCACTTAGTCCGAGTTAATGACTCAAGTGGTGAGATACCTCCTATTCAATCAGTTGTAGTAGTAAAAGAGTTTCCAGAAGTTTTTCCAGATGATCTTCCCGAAGTCCCTCCTGAGAGAGAGATAGACTTTGGTATATATATTCTTCCAGATACTTGTCCTATCTCTATTCCACCATACAAAATGGCACTAGCAGAGTTGAAAGAACAGTTGAAGGATCTCCTAGATAAGTCTTTATTCGACCAAATGTCTCACCTTGGGGGGCTCCGGTCTTGTTTGTGAGAAAGAAAGATGATTCCCTTAGGATGTGTATAGATTACCATCAGTTGAAAATTAGGGAATGTGATATTCCAAAGACAACATTCAGGATCCGTTATGGTCATTATGAGTTTTTGGTCATGTCCTTTGGTTTGACCAATGTGCCTGCAGCGTTCATGGACCTTATGAATAGAGTCTTCAAACCTTATTTAGATATGTTTGTTATCGTCTTCATTGAAGACATACTAATCTATTCAAGGAATGAAGAAGATCATGCTAGCCATCTCAGAATAGTTCTTCAGACTTTGAAAAATAAGGAGTTGTATGTCAAGTTCTCTAAGTGTGAGTTTTGGCTTGAGTCTGTGGTATTCTTAGGCCACATTGTGTCAGGGAGAGGGAATTAAAATTGATACTCAGAAAATTGAGGCAGTGCAGAATTAGCCTAGACCCACATTTCCAACTGATATTAGGAGTTTCTTGGGGTTGGATGACTATTATAGAAGGTTCGTCGAAGGGTTCTCGTCTATTTCGTCTCCTTTGACCAAGTTGATTCAGGAAATAATGAAGTTTCAATGGTCAGAAGAGTGTGAGAAAAGCTTTCAGGAATTGACAAAAGAGGTTGACTACTGCCCCAGTTTTGACCTTACTGGAAGGTACTCAAGGTTTCGTGGTGTATTGTAATGCATCTAGAGTTGGCTTGGGTTGTGTATTAATTCAGAATGGCAAAGTTATAGCTTATGCCTCCAGACAGTTTAAAGTTCATGAGAAAAACTACCCAACCCATGATTTAGAATTGGCAGCCGTAGTGTTTGCTTTGAAAATATGGCGCAACTATCTTTATGATGTGCATGTGGATGTGTTCACCGATCACAAGAGTCTCCAATATGTGTTTAGTAAGAAAGAACTTAATCTCAAATAGAGAAGGTGGTTAGAGTTACTCAAAGATTATCACATGAGTATTCTTTATCACCCAATTAAGGCTAATGTTGTTGCTGATGCCTTGTGCAGGTTGTCTATGCACAGTACCCCCCATATTGATGAAGAAAAGAGAGAGTTTGAGAATGACGTGAATAGACTTGCACGACTAGGAGTTCGACTAATGAATTCCACATAAGGAGGAGTAGTGGTGATGAATGGGGCTAAATCATCATTAGTTTCAGAAGTAAAAGAGGAGCAAGACCAAGATCCTATTTTTGCTTAAATCGAAGGTAAATGTTCATAAGCAAAAAATAATGGTTTTTGAACAAGAGGGAGATAATCTTTTGAGGTGTCAAGGTGGATTGTATGATTGATTTTAAGGGTAATTGGGATGATCACCTTTCTCTCATCGAGTTCGCTTACAATAATAGTTACCATGCTAGCATCCAAATGGCTACATATGAGGCTCTTTACGGGAGAAGATGCAGATCTCCTATTGGATGGTTTGAAGTTGGTGAAGCAGGGTTGATAGGACCACACTTATTTTGTTAAGCTATAGAGAAAGTGAAAGTTATTCAAGAGAGATTGAGAACAACGCAAAGTCGTCAGAAATCCTACACTGATTTTAGGAGAATGGAGTTAGAGTTTGAAGCAGATGATTGAGTATACTTGAAAGTTTCACCCATGAAGGGTGTTTTTGAGGTTTGTTAAGAAGGGGAAACTTAGTCCCCGGTATATTGGTCCTTACCAAATATCCAAAAGGATTGGCAAGGTAGCTTATGAGTTGGAGTTACCCCAAGAGTTAGCAACGGTTCATCCGATATTTTATTTTTCTATGTTGTAGAAGTGCATGGGCGATCCTTCATTGATCATACCAACTAAAGATATTGGGATCAAAGATAGCTTTTCTTATAAAGGAATCCCTGTTCAGAGTTTAGATCGCCAGGTTCGCAAGTTTAGAACAAAAGAGGTAGCATCAATCAAAGTTCTTTAGAGGAATCAGTTCGTTGAGGAAGCTACTTGGGAAGCTGAGGAGGATATGAAGAAGAGATATCCACATCTCGTCGAATCCGGAGAAATTCCAGAACAAGGTACTAATCATTTCTTCATGATTATTTATAAGTTGACATGTTGTTTTGCCTTGCTTGTGGGTGCTTGAGCTGATTGTTGCATGTTGCACCATTAGCCTAGTAAGAGTAATCTCATTTGAGGACGAATGTTCCCAAGGGGGGAGATATTGTAACATCTCGCAATTTGAAATAACTAGGAAGAAGTTGAGCATTGGAAATATTCATTTTTGGAAAGAATTTAAAAAACATGGAATTTGTTTAAGTTAGAAAAAGTTTAGTCTTGGTCAACTTCAACTAGCCATAACTCTTATATCAGGATGAGTTAGGTGTACTTACAGATATGGTTGGAAATCTCTTGGAATTATCTTTCCAACGCCACCGAGTTTGCACAATTCTGAGTTCATATGAGTAAGTTATACCCTTTGGAAGTTGGGCTGTTGGATTAAGGAAATGTCCAATCCAGATTTTTAAGGGTGTTTTGGAATTTTCCATACCCAATTATTTTAATTCATTTTTGGTGAATTAATTAAGGGTCAAAACTGAATTGGTTCAGCTTAGGCAATTGGAGATTTACGCTAGGGTTTTTGGAGAAAGAACGCAAGAGGAGAAAAAGGATAATTGCTTGTGGATTTCGTCGGGGGTGATCCCTACCAGGTATGTGAGGCTTTCATAACGTTGGGATCGGTCTCCCACGTGCCAAACATATTTATTTCAGCATGGATTCATCCTAAAAGAGTTTGAAAGTTGATGTTCTTGATACCTATTCTTATTTTTGATGTTGTTCTTGAATTTGGCTGATATGGGGAAGTTTCTGAGATCGTTACGTCATATTATAGAGTCGTTTCGATTCAGGTTCTTAGGTACATTTGCTGGGTATCTGTATCTAAAATAAATTTGAGAAAAAGAACCGAGTTTGGGCGAATTAGGGCTGGAAAACGAAGAAGAAATTTGGTTGGTCAAAATTTGGCCGGGGTGGCTCGTCGCGGAGCTACTTCCGAGTTTTGGGAAAGTTCGTTTCGTGTAGCGGAGCCGTCACTGAGTGTTCTGCCTAAAAAGTTATTTTTGAAACCAAAATTTAATTGACTCTCTGCGTCGCGGAAACACTCTCACATTTTGATAATTCGACCTTTTCTCATGTTTAGCTATCTAAATTCATTCCTAAACATCATGAGATCTTTCCTATCACAAATCTCGATCCTTGAATCCATAAATTCAATTCAAGGAAAGTTAAGAGTCAAGTCAAGGGAAGTCAAGAGTCAAGTTAAGAGAAGTTTTTAAAGTTTTCCAAAAGTATTTTGCAAACGTTTTAACTTTGTTTTGAGACTTAAGTTTTTAGTTGAGAACAAAGTAAAGATTGAAGTCATTTCGTCAAAAAGAGTATATCGGGACTATGTATTCCCCAAAGATTAAATGTTTTCACATGTAAACAAGAAAGGAAACTGAGATTTCAAAAGGAGCTTTTGTGCTAGTTTTTCAGTACAGAGGAAACTTTGATTTCCAAAAAAGCCTATGAGCTAGTTTTTCAGTAAAGAGGAAACTGAGATTTCCAAGAGAGCTTTTAAGCTAAGTTTTGAGTAATTATCTCAAACCAAAGAAAGAGTTTGTTTCTACAAACACATGAGCTAAGTATATTTTGGGAGTAGTATTGAGCACCGATATGGGGATGCGAGTTCATATCAACTCAAGTTTCCATAAACCATGTAGCCACCATGGGTAGAAAAATGTGATACTTTTTAGATGAATCCTTTCCGCATAGACAGTGGATCCACTAAGTGAGTTAGGTCCTATACCACGGCAAGGTATAGGATGGTCCATGGCAGCGTGAGGTAAAATACTGTATCACCACTTAGGCTCATAGTGATAGTTGTCGGTTAGAGAATCTCCCTCAGAAATTATTTTACTTTATTATATGAGCAAAGTTGAGTTTGTTACTGCATTTTATTTAATGAACTAAGATGTTTTCAACTGTTTTATAAGCTTTATATATTGCATGTGTTTTATTGCTTTATATTTGAGTTAAGTTATTCAGAAGTTGAGAATAGACAAGTAAGTGTTTCTTTCAGAATCTTTTCAAGCCTATATCTTGTTTTAGCATTCCAACTCGCATACTTGTACATTCAATGTACTGATGCTAGTTGTCCTGCATCGTATTATGATGCAGACACAAGTAATCATGATCATCATCCAGAGCTTTGTTGATCCAGTGAACACTGAGAGTCAGTTGGTGAGCCTCCTAGCTTTTCAGAGGATCCTTTTATTGCCTTCAGTATGTTAGTTTATTAGGATGTCGTGGTCCTGTCTCGACATCCATCTTAGTTGTTTTAGAGTCTTCATAGATGGTCAGTCAGATGTTATTTCATGAGTCTTTACTTTTCTTTTTTCAGTTAAGTTGAGACTTGAGTTGCCACTTTGGCAGTGAATGTTATTATTATACATTCTAACTTATATTTTGAGCAGTTTACTTGTTTTAAAAGTATTTATCTTGAGTAAAGTCTTGCGCTGGTTAGTAAGCCAGGCCAAGGGTTCGCTTGGGACCATCAATGGTCTTCGAGTGCCAGCCACGTCCGGGGTGTAGGCTCGGGGCGTGACAATTTCACTGAGTTGAGTTGAACTATGTCTCACTAAGTGGAGTATCTTATTGCTGATTTGAGTATCTTATTTCTGAGTTGAGCTCTATTTCTCTAAGTTAAGGGGAACTATGTTTCATTGAGTTGAGTTGGGTGAGTTGAGATGAGGTAAGTATGTTTCTTTTCCATCAGTTGAAGCTTATGTTTATTTTTTATAATTCCCCTTACATGCTCGTACATTTAATGTACTGATTTCATTTGGTCTGCAATATTTTATGATGCAAATACATGTATTCAGGGTCATCAACAGAAGCTTCATTGATGCCACTTGCAGTTTCAGTCAGCTTTGGTGAGCCTTCTTATATTCTGAAGGATTTCACCTTTACCTTACAATTAGTAGTTTTGAGATTTCGTGAGTTTTGTCCTGATATATTTCTGTAATAGTAGAGGCTTCATAGATAGACAAAGTTGAGTAGTTTTTGTTGGGAAAAGCAAAGCACTAACAAGAATGCCAGACAGGATAGCAGCGGAATAATACCCAAATCTAAACTTTCCCTTTCAATTTGAACCAAGAGAAGACAAACCAAATCAAGCAATATGAAATATGGACAGCAAGTATATCAACCAAACTAAAGTAACAAGATAAGAATAAGTCAATCACACAAGACACAACGATTTACGTGGAAAACCCTTCGATGTGAAGAGTAAAA
>JAJOOO010002143.1:0-12482 GCA_029582685.1 Solanum piurae
AACATCAATATAAGCAATTGACATATTCCCTTTATAGCCTTCAAGGTTTCATTCAAAGACTCAACCCTAATTGCATAGAAATTATACATAACCTAGGGCAGAATCATCATACAAACATGAATTACATAACCTCACATTCAATTTATAGCATTCAATTAATATCAAACACAAACTAGGGTTAGAATTTAGAAAAGAAGGAGGAACATGGGTCTCATGGGGAATTCTTCAAGAAACCATCAATACAACATAAATTCATCCATGATTGTTCATATAACATCAATCAAAGTCAGTTTATAACATCAATTTCACTTTAGAAAGAAGACCCACATTTTTGGATTGAAAACCTAGAAATTGGAGGTTTTGAAATTCATCTTGAAGGGGCCTCTTGGGGAAAGGAATCCCAAGAGTGATAAGCAACCATACCTTATTTAATTCCTTGAGAACTGATGGAGAAAAATCGAAACCTTGCTGCCCTAGATGAACCTTGGTCTTCTTCTTCAATGGGGTTCTTAGTTGAGAGAGTTTTGAGAGAGAAAGCACTTGGCTTGTGAGTTGAAGTCTTAGGGTTAGGGTCTTATAGTTAGGTTTAGAATGGTAATTAGTTAACTAACTATCCCTCTTAACCCTTAAGTAAATAACTAACTAATACTAAGACCCCTAAACTAAAAACTAAAAGTTAAAAACTGCTAGGACTTACGACCCTCCACCTACGGACCGTAGGTGGAGTTACGGACCGTACTGGTCCTCCGTCGTTGGGTACTGAGGCTCCTCCTTTTGGCACCAAGTCTCCCACGACTAAGTATGGGCTCACGACCATGACTTACGGTCCGTAGACCTGTCTACTGGCCGTGAGTCCTGGTCTCGTCGTTTGTTGCAGTTTTGACAGCTTTTGGGTCCAAGTTTGGGTCCTCCTCAAGGACCCCTAGGGTGGTCCTTGGGGGGTCGTACCCGAACGTTTGGACCCTAAACCTATAATTTTTTATATTTAAACCATTTTTACAAGATTATACCATCATACGACACCCCCAAACCTGCCCATAACCTAAGGACACACTAGAACACATCTTTCTCTAGTTTTCGAACGTGGTGGTCGTTTCTCGATGTTTAGACTTTTACTCTTCCAAACCAATTCAATTGAATTAATCTAGTTTTAGAAACTTCATTTTAACTATTTTTAAGTCATTGTTCATAAGGTGAGGCTCTAACTTAAGTCATCGAATTTTTGGGGTGTTACAATGTGGTAACAGGTATGTTAAATGTCTTTTAATATGATATGTATTCTTACCTTGATCCAGGGGAAACTTTTTCCTTTGTGTCTCCCTTAGTAACTATGAGATTTGATATGTTCCCCGAAATGCTATTAGAACCTTTTTTTGTTTCTACCCCCATTGGTAATTCTGTGGTGGCTAAGAGAGTCTATAGGAGATGTCCCATTTCTTTATCCCATAGAGTCACTCTAATAGATTTGGTGGAACTTGATATGATTGACTTTGGTGTTATTTTGGGCATAGATTTGTTTCATTCTTGATATGCCTCTATTGATTGTAGGACTAGAGTGATCAAGTTTCAGTTTTCAAATGAGCCTATCCTTGAGTGGAAGAGGGGAAATTACATGCCTAGAGGTCAATTTGTTTCTTACCTTAAAGATAGGAAAATGATTTCTAAGGGTTATATCTACCATATAGTAAGGGTGAGGAATATGTATTACGAAACTCGTATTCCTAAGTCGGTCCCCGTGGTAAAAGAGTTTTTGGATGTATTCCCCAATGACTTAACGGTATTCCTACCGAAAGGGAAATAGAATTTAATTTTGAATTGACTTTCTCCCAGAAATGCAACCTATTTCTATTCCTCCTTATAGAATGGCTCCGACGGAACTTAAGGAGTTGAAGGATCAATTGAGGGAATTTTTGGATAAGAGTTTCATCTGACCTAGTATCTCTCTATGGGGTGCTCCGGTGTTGTTTGTTACGAAGAAGGATGGTTAACTCTGTATGTGTATTGATTATCGGCAATTGAACAAAATTACCATTAAGAACATGTATTTTCTTCCAAGGATAGATGATTTATTTGATCAACTTCAAGGGGCAAGTTATTTCTCTAAAATTGATCTTCGTTCGGGTTATCACCAATTGAGGGTGAAAGAGGAAGGCATTCCAAAGATGCCTTTTAGAACCCGATACGACCATTATGAGTTTTTGGTGATGTCCTTTGGTTTGACCAATGCTCTGGTGGCCTTCATAGACTTGATGAATAGGCCATTTAGACAATACCTTGATATGTTCGTGATTGTGTTTATCGATGATATTTTGATCTATTCAAGAAGCGAGGATGAGCATATTGATCATTTAAGGATTATGTTGCAAGTTCTCAAGGACCAACAAATTTATGCAAAGTTTAGCAAATGTGAATTTTGGTTAAGGTTTGTAGCCTTCCTTTGCCATATAGTTTCAAGCAGGGGTATTGAGGTAGATCCAACGAAGACAGATGCGATCAAAAGTTGGTCTAGACCTCTATTACCGACATATATTAGAAGTTTCTTGGGCTTGGCCGGTTATTATATAAGATTCATCGAGGGGTTTTCTACTATTGCTTCTTCATTGATGGATTTGACTCAAAAGATGGCCAAGTTTATATGGTCGGAAGCTTGTGAGAATAGTTTCCAAGAGTTGAAAGATAGACTTACTTCCTCTCTGGTATTGACTTTATTAGAAGGTACGGATGTCTTTGTGGTATATTGTGACCACTCTAGAGTTGGATTAGAATGTATGCTTATGCGAAATGGTAAGGAGATTGCCTATGCCTCAAGCCAACTAAAGGTTCATGAGAAGAACTATCCTATCCACGACCTTGAATTAGCGGCGGTGGTATTTGCCTTAAATATTTGGAGGCATTATTTTTATAGCGTACATGTTGATGTTTTCACCGACCATAAAAGTTTGCAATATTTGTTTAACCAAGAAGATCTCAATCTTCGCCAAAGAAGGTGGCTTGATTTATTTAAAGATTATGATATGAGTGTTCTCTATCACCCCGGTAAAGCTAATGTGGTAGAGTATGCCCTTAGTCGGTTGTCTATGGTTAGTGTTGCACATGTTAATGATGATAGAAAAGGGTTGGCCCGAGATATCCATAGATTGGCCGGATTGAGTGTTCGATTTGTAGACTCCGCCAAGGGTTATGTTATGATTCATAAAGGGTCACAATCATATTTTGTGGTGGATGTTAAGGCAAAGATATGTCTTGAACCGACTTTGTTGACCCAAACAAGTACATCAAATTCAAGGTCTCTTCATCAATCAGCCTAAAAGTAGGCTGCACAGATTTTGATTTACCCCTTTTGGAGTAGGTCACTTGCTTCTTAGGCGACATGGTACCTGTGGATGTCTAATTAGTACTAGAATAAAATCATAACACGCTCGAAAAGATTTTAGAACTAAGAACGAACAAAACTGGAAAACATAAAAAAATTCAGATAGTGTCTTCAGTGGCCACCTACGGTGGGCATCTATGGTCTGTAGGTTGACCTACGGTCCGTGGATCCCTTCCGTAGATCAGAGGTACCAAGAAGTTGATATATGATGGGAACCACGAATGTGTAGAACGGTCCATAGATTGATCTACGGACCGTAGTCCACTTCCGTTGTTCCATACTTGGTGAAATTCTCATGTTCCCTCAAAGACGGACCTGATCTACGGTCTGTAGATTGACCTATGGACCGTATACGGGGTCTCGTGGATGGGATCTGTGCAGGTTCCAGGCATCCTTCATGTTGACCCCAATTTGACCAATTTCAACAATATCACCTAATCTAATCATGCATTTCAACAGAAATTATACTAGTTCGTCATTCTAACGGTTCCGATTACTAAATTCATAGGAATTGCACAAAAATTAGGAACCCTAAGTCGCAACTTGCATTTAGACTCAACTTTCACGGGTTTCATACATTATAACGACACACAATCACTATCTATCGTCCCAATGGTGTTTGTAGTTCTATTTTAGCATGGATTTACACACAATCAACTACCCAAGGTCAAAACCCAATTCCTGACTTTCTATAATCAATCACTGAATCAAAATTTAAAATGAAAGGAAAGTCTATTACCTTACAAGAAGCGGGAGTGGGGTGATTGTGTGATGACTCGACACTTTCGATACCACAATTTTTCCCTTATGCACCGAAACCGTACATCGGACCTCATGGGGAGTTTTGGGGATGAGTGGAGTTTTGGAGAGGAAAGGGAATTTAGGATTTTGGGGAAAATAAAGGGAAGATTAATTGGGGATTTATGGAGTGATTCAAGGGATTGGGGAGTTTAGAAACGGTTTTGGAGTAAATGGAGGGAAGTGGGAATGGTTTGAAATTGGGGGATTTTTAATAGGAGGGGTCCGGGTCGAGTCAGGCAGGACTAGGGTTTGGACCCATGAGACCCTGTCTACGGTCCGTGGATCCATATACGGTCCGTAGATTAGGACCGTAGATCACTCATAGACTAGGAAGATTTTAGAGACTTACCTGGGATCTACGGACGCCATTCACGGTCCGTAGTATGAACCACGGACCGTCGATGGGGTCTGTAGACCGCTGCACCAGACATTTTTCTGCAGATTCTACTTTTTCCCTTGCACGTGTAGCAACCATTAGCCCTTTCTTTTTACATTTTCTGGACACTTTTTAGACACGTACCCTATGCTATATCTATCCAACACTAAAACAAAAAATAAAAAAACTATCTAAATAAGTACAGAGAAGCAACTAAACAAAGAAAACTACTAAACAGAAAATAAAAACCTATTGTTGGCTAGATTTTACATCTTGGGTTGCCTCCCAAGAAGCGCTTGATTTAATGTCGCGGTACGACGCATGCCTCTTGATTATTCAGACTTCATCAAGAACATAAGCCTTAACAACCTCTTGCACACTTTTCGCATTTCCCAGATAGATCTTGATCCTTTGCCCGTTTACCATGAACCTTGTTCTTTCACTGTTCTCAAGCTCAACCGCTCCATGGGGAAGCACTTTTGTGAGCAAAAATGGCCCGGTCCATTTGGGCTTGAGTTTGCTTGGAAACAAGTGCAACCTAGAGTTGAATATAAGCACAAGATCACCCACAACAAATTCTCACTTATCAATTCTTTGATCATGATACTTCTTCATCTTCTCTTTGTACAAGGCTGAACTTTCATAAGCTTTTAGGCGAAACTCATCAAGCATATTCAAGTCATTCATTCTTTGATTAGATGCGGCGCCCCAATCAAAATTTAGCTTTTTCATCGCCCACATAGACTGATGTTCAATCTCTACCGGTAAATGGAAAGACTTCCCATATACAAGTTGGGTTGGAGACATACCTATGGGAGTCTTGTATGCAGTGTGATAGGCCCATAGAGCATCATCAAACTTCCTTGACCAATCCATTCTATTAGCATTTACAGTCTTCGCCAGAATTTGTTTGATCTCTCTTTTGGACACTTCAACTTGCCCACTAGTCTGCGGATGGTAAGGAGTGGCTACATTGTGGCGGACAACATATTTCTCAAGTAATACCTTGAATAACTTATTACAAAAGTGGGAACCTCCATCACTGATAATCTTCCTCGGTGTACCAAATTTGGAGAAGATATTCTTTATTAAGAATGCGGTGACACGTTCACCTTCATTGTTAGGGAGCGCAACTGCTTCCACCTACTTCGATAAATAATCAACTGCAACAAGAATATACTTCATCTCATGTGAACTCACAAATGGACCCATAAATCAATGCCCCATACATCAATCAACTCAATCACCAATATCGGATTCATAGGAAGCTCTTGCCGCTTTGAAATTACTCATTCTCTTTGGCAACGGTCACAAGACTTGGCAAAATCATGAACATCTTGGTGGATGGTGGGCCAGTAGTACCCACACTAAAAAAAATTATGCACAGTCTGAAAACCATTATTATGCCCACCAACAAGCGATGAATGACACGCCTCTAGTATACCCATCATCTCAACCTATGGCACATAACAAAGAATAATCCCATCGGCACAACTATGATACATATAAGGCTCATCCCAAAAGAACTTATTCACATCATGCATAAACTTTTTCCTTTGGTGAAAAGACAAATCCGGGGGCACCAAATCGCTTGCCAAATAATTAGCAAAGTAAGGAATCAGATCATGAGAAGCAGCCAATACATGTTCATATGGAAAAGCATCATTAATTTCATCCCTATCACCAAGCTTTAGCATAGCCTCTTCCTCTAATCCGGAAAAATGATCGGCAACTTCATTTTTGGTCCCCTTTCTATCTTTTACCACAAAATCAAACTGTTGCAGCAACAATACCCATCTAATCAACCTCGGTTTTGCATCCTTCTTCACCATAAAATACCTCAATGCAGAATGGTCAGTATGCACTATGACCTTAGTGCCAACCAAGTAGGATCAAAAATTTTCGAATGAGAAAATCACTGCAAAAAATTGTTGTTCAGTTACCGTATAGTTTTTTTGGGCTGCATTTAGAGCTTTGCTAGCATAGTAAATAGGATGGAGAATTTTCTCTCACCCCTTTTCCATATCAACCAAAGTGCACCCCATAGACAAAAATGGTCTCCCAAGAATGATGGGAACCTCAAAATTAACCTCGCAGTCAAGAATCACAAAATCTGTCGGAAAGAAGAACGACTCCACTTTCACTAGTACATCATGGAGCACACCTATGGGCCTCTTCACAGTTTTGTCAGCCATGAGCAATCGCATTGCATTCGGTTTTGGATCTCCCAAACCTAACTTTTTGTAAATCGACAATGGCATCAGATTAATGTTAGCCCCAAGATGACACAATGCCTTATAAAAATGCAAAAACCCGATGGTACATGGAATAGTAAAGGCACCAGGATTCTCTTTATTTTGCACAAGGGACCTAGTAGCAATAGCACTACAATGTTGGAATCTATCGTCATCCTCAAGGCTCACGGGCCTTTTCTTGGTCACCATGTCCTTCAAAAATTTTGCATACCCAGGCATTTGCCCGAAAGCCTCTATCAATGGAACATTAATGGAAAGCTACTTCAACATGCTAATAAACCTGCGGTATTTTCTTTCTTCAGTCTTTTTCACTAACCTTTGTGGGAAAGGAGGTGGAGGCTTGGGTATGGGGATAACTTTCTGAGTTACCCCATCTTCCTTCTCTGTCGCATTCTCGATTTCTCCAGGAACCTTAACCACATCATCATCTTTACTAGAATTAGTTTCTACCCAGACGGCATAGGTGGATCAATGGTCTGCTTACCTCATCGAGTCGTTACTGCCATGCAATGTCCTTCATTCTTTGGATTTTGGATAGTATTACTAGGAAGAGTGCCAGGTTGATGTGGGTTTACTGTAGTCGATAATTGAGTCATATGTAGCTCAAGAAGCTTGATTGACACTGCGTGGGGATCAACTTTTTGACCAATGCCAGACAAGTCATTTTGCATCTCTTTCACATTCTCATTAGTCGCGTCAAACCTCGTCATCATTTTCTGCATCATATCCTCAATACATGACATATTACCTCCCGCTTCCCTAGGATAAGAATCCTGATTTTGAGGAGGAGCATAAGGTCCAGCTCGATCATTTCTATTGCCATAGTTGTTCCAGTTGTAATTGTTGTCGCGATTGTAGTTCCCATCCCGGACATATTGACCATCGCGGTTGTAATTGCCATAGTTTCGACCTTGGTTTCCTTGACCTTGGCGCCAATTATCCATGTTGGAACCTTGGGAGTTTGGTCGGAAACCCCCCGTCTACTCATTCACCGCATACGCATCCTCTTCAAAATAATACTCCTCTGCCGGTGGTGGAGTTCTAGTCAAATAGTTCACAACATTTACCATCTCTTCTCCTCTAGTTACATGCTTTAACACCAATCCTAGTTCAGTTCTCATCTGTGCCATTTCCTCGTGAATTTCATATGTGGGCTGGTTGTTTGCAGCTTGAACGACAAATGTGCTCCTCCCAGTGTCTGACTTTCTAGTGCTCCAAGATTTATTATTTCGAGATATCTTCTCCATTTTCTCTGTAATTTGTGCAAAAGTGCTTTCACCGTATGAACCTCCCGCAATAGTATCGAGCAATGCCTAACCATTATCATCATGTCTTCGGTATAAGTACTCATTCAGTGACTCATCATGAATACGGTGATTTGGGACACCCCTCATGAAGGCAGTGAACCTATCCAAAGAACTACTCACAGACTCTCCAGGTAATGCTACAAAGTTGTTGAGTTTATCCTTCTTGTTCAATTTCTTGGACAGTGGAAAGAATCTTGCTAAAAAGCCTTTGTCAACTGCTACCATGTATAGATTAAGTTGTAAGGGAGTTCATTGAACCACACAGCAGCATACCGGTCAATGATAGGGGAAACACACGCAACCCAATGACGTTCATATCCCAATCCGGTTGACCTATACAAGTTTTACAGACATGATTAAGTTTGTCTATGTGAGCATGTGGATCATCCATTGTCAACCCCAAAAACAAGCCCCTCGCTGTAAACTTCTGCATCAAGCTACTGGTCACCACAAATGTATACCCCTGAGGTAGAGGGGGTAGGACAAGAGGTCCATCAGAATTGGCAATATGAAGGTTGACCCTGAAATTTTCATGCAGACGTGGTCCTTGCGGTTCCTGTTCCCTCAGTGCATCTCCCAATCTATTCTCAACTGGAGCCTAATTATTCGCAGCAATTACCCTTGGAGGTTGCAATCTAACACCTTCACCTAACTCTCCCCCGATAGGGTTAACCGGAACTCCTTGATTATTCATTCTCCGCAAAGTACTATTCAGTTCAGGATCATAGGGAGTAAGTGGTTCGCCTTGGCTCCGTGTACTTAGCATACACTAGAGTGAGACCTTGAGAGAGAGAAAGAAAAAAAAAGTAAAATTAGGAAATATTTGACTAAAGTTCAATAATGCAATTAAACTTAATCTAAATGCCTTATTCCCCGACAGTGGCCCCAAAATTGATACGCTTAAATTACACCTCTTTTCAGAAGCATAAGCGATCGTTATCATATAAAGAACCCAACTTGTAGGTTGGGGTCGATCCCACGAGGAATATGGTTTAGACTTAAGTTGAATAACAATTATATTCGTTTAGCCAATGTATTTTCGAGACAAATAAGTAAAAAGGGGGGATTTGTGTACCCAATATTGGAAAATATGAAAGTAATTAGTAATCAAGATTCAAACTTTTGTTATTATCAAATTGAGAAAAAACTAGGGCGTATGTGTTCCCCATAAGCTCATAACTCCGTAATCCTAGTAATAGCAATCACTTCCTAGTGTATTACATGCAAAGTGATAAGTTATGTATCTCTAAATCCTTGGTTCGGCATCTAGAGAATTTCACCCCGCACCTTGGTCCGGCTACGTGTGTATAATTTACTAACCCTTACCATTACCTCATATTATACGTCACATCAATGTATAGCTTAGTTTTCACCCTCGTACCAATCTTCATCAATTCTATTAGATAGTATCACACTAAATCTATGTTAATAATTCTTTTCTTATTAACTACCTCCTTTGTCCGAAAAGTAGCAACAAGGCGAGTTCTAACGTTGCGCACTGTTAAAATGACTTCTAGATGAAAGAATTATCATTGCATGCAAAACACTATTTAGGAATTACTTAATTACTATTCATACTTTGTTAATCGCTCATGGTTCTCAAAACCCTAGTTGTGGATTTAGTTACCCATATTAGCAAGAACACAATTCATAATATTTGAAGAATTAATCATGAACTTACGTAGTAGAGGTGAATAATCCCAGAATTTCAACTTGAATTTGAAAGTAAAAATCACCAAAACGTGCTTAGGAGATTAAGAATTGCTCAAGTTGCAAGTTAATCTTCAAAGCAAAACACTAGAATTAAAATAATAAAGTCTAACCCCCAAAAACGAGGTTTACATACCCTATTTATAGAAAACAAGTCCTAAATTAAAAGGGAAACAAAATAAGGAAAGTTTGTTCAGGCACGCGTCTTCATTCCATAAGACTGACTCACGGACCGTCAATGGATCTACGGTTCGTGAGTCCCTTCCGTCAGCCAGGACTTAGAAATATTACAACTTCCAAAAATCAGCTTCTCTGAAGCAAACGACGGACCACCAGTATGGACCATAGATCGATCTACGGTCCATCGGTCCCTCTCTGTAGCTACATACTTGTAATTATCCAAAAAATTGGTATTGGAACCCTCGCAGTCACATTCTACGGTTCAGCAGTACGGACCGTAGATCACCGTGGTTCAGTCAGATTCCTTGATTCTCCTTCCATGCCTTGCCCTGCTGATCTATGATCACCATCTACGGAGCGTCAATGGACCTACGGTTCGTAGATCACCTTCGTAGATGCCCTTTTGTTAATTTCTTTTAGCTATCTCTTAACTTCCATGCCTAAACATCCTTCCTACAAAACATGATAAAAACACATAAAAACCAATACAAAAAGGCCCTAGACACACACAACTCTTAAGTGAAATGTATTAAAAATACCATAAACTCACGGTATATCACGGATGTTAGAAGGAGAGACCTTGAATTTGATATGCTTGATTGGGTTTACTTGAAAATCTCACCCATGAAGGGTGTAATGAGGTTTCAAAAAAAATGGAAGCTATGTCTCCATTTTGTAGGCCCATATTAAATTTTGAGGCGTGTTGATAAGGTTGCATATGAACTTGATTTGCTGAATGAGTTGGCATTGGTACATCCGGTTTTCCATGTCTCTATGTTGAAAAAGTGTGTTGGAGATCCGACATCTTTAGTTTCCCTAAAAGGGTTGGAAGTGAAATAGAACCTTTCTTATGAAGAAGTTCCGGTTGAGATCTTAGACCGGCAAGTTAAGAAATTGAGAAACAAAGAGGATGCCTCCGTAAAAGTGTTGTGGAGAAACCATCTAGTTGAGGGTGCTACTTGGAAGACCGAGGCCAATATGATGTCCTGATAGCCTCATCTTTTTCCTCCTATTCTAGCTTGAGGTAATGTGTTCCTCTTGATTAGATTTTGTTTGAAGTCATGTGGTTTTATGTGTTTCCATAATTTCTTTGATATGCATGTTCATGAAAAAGCTTAAGTTTGGCAAAGTTTTGAAAGAAATGACTTATGTACATTATTTTCCTCATGTTGTTGGGTGTTGAGTATGAGTTGCTTATAGACTTCATGAGATGAGTTGGAGAACATTCCTCGACTTGGAGTGGAGATTTCCCTCTTGAATATGTGCTTTGTGTATAAATTGCAATTAGGCTCCATGAGATTGTGTTGAGCATTGCTTTTAATTTTGGAGAAGGTAGTTCCTCCATAAGTGTAAGAAATCTAAAAATATCATCAACATTGGGTTGTTAGATGAAGTTCCTACTCCCTTGTGGTGCATTGAGTATGTTGAGATGGGAGTTGATGTTTCCTCCTTATTTGTGTTCAAATAGATGAGTTGCATGAATGAAAGGCTGCTAGTCTTGAGTTTTTTGGTTTAGAAATGTGCCTAGAATCTCATTCGAGGCCGAATGATCCCAAGGGGAGATAGTGTAACACCTCAGATTCGAAATGAAGCAGATAGCATCTTTTGGGAAAACTTCAGGTGCTGACCATCGGTTGCCAACCACGGACCGTGGTTGGGACCACAAACCGTGGTTGGGACCAAAAACCGTAGATGGGTTAATGGTTGGGCACCTTAGGAAAACCCCAGGCCAGGGTGATGATGGGACCCACATACCATAGGTCCATTGATGCCCTAGTGTACCAGCAACCGTCGTTGGCCAAAACTCACTTAACTTAGTGACGGACCACCAGGACGGATCATAGGTCCATCGACGGTGTGTCGATCGGGGGTACATTATTCGTAACTGGCAATTATTTTTAGGGGCATATTGGTATTTTCCGGTTTTAATTAGATTAAAGTGGTGTCATTTTGCCTAGACCTAGACCACCTATATAAGGATTTTAGACCCCTAAACTCACTCAATTAAGTCATTCTGTCAAATCCCAAAAGAAAACCGCAAATACCCTCTCAAATATTCTCTCTCTAGAAGGTGGAAGAAGAAGGAGGAGATTGAAGCGAGGTTAAGATCAAGTCTCCCAATCTTCAAGCTTTTGTGGGCTTTGTGACTAAGGTATGATTTTCATCCATGGGATCCTTTCTCCCATGAAGTCCCCTAGAATTCCCCAATTGTGAAGTCTAAATCCCCAATTCTAGTTAGGGCCTCTTCCAATGTTGTGGGTTATGATGAATATTGATCTAATTGAGTGGATTATGATTGTTTATGATTGAATTTATAGAATTGCATGTATTTAGGAGGAATTTACATGTATCCATGCCTATCCTGTGATGTTAGGGTAGAATTGATATGTTGGGTTTGATGCCATGTGAGGGAAACTTTGTGGGTTAGATATCTCCTTATAGGATTGATGAATTATGACTAGAATTGCTTAAGATTGAAG
>JAJOOO010002144.1:0-38129 GCA_029582685.1 Solanum piurae
AAAAATAATTAAAATTGTTGTTTTCATCTTATAATGGGTAATTGGTTTGGGGTTCTCTCTCAATCTTGATTTCAGAATCGACGATGATAACGAAGAAAAAATAAAAAATTATGAAAGAAAATATTGTCATTTATCTTTTATTATTTATTCTATAATGAAATAGTAATTTTAAGATATTATTTATTATTCTAATTATGATTGTGATATAATAATTTATTTTGTCATGTCAATTTTAATTTTATAATAATAAATTTAGTTGAGTGATTTTATCGATTCAAAGTCTAAGTTGAGTGATTTTATTGATACAAAAGTCTAAGTAGAGTGATTTTATTGATACAAAACAAAGTTCAATGACTTTGTTAGATAAATTCACAAAGTTAAGTGACCTTTTGAGATATTAACTTTGTATTACTAATATCTTCCATTTGGAGGTATTAGTAATACATAGATATAATACCATGGGATAAGGCTATGTAAAGATCAAAATATCCCTCAAATTATTTTAATTATTTTGTTTATTTTCTTGATTTTATGTTTTATATTTGTACTAGTAAATTTATTTACATAAATTAACTTACAAATTATTTTGAGACTGTTGTTTGTTACTAAATAAATCTAATACAAATTTGAAACGAGAGTTATTTAACATTTACTAATTAAAAAGAAAAATGTATCACTACATGACGTATGTGATCTTAATTGAATATATATATATATATATATACCTGTGTGTGTGTATGTATGATTTTTTAATTATTTGTATTTTGAATAATTTAAAAATTATATACATATTAAAACTACAACTTGCAATTTTTATATGTAAATGTAGATGGTATATTCAATTTTACCATTATTCATCGTCTTTTTTATTTTAAAGTAGATGATTTATCTTCTTTTTAAAATAAAAATTGAAAATTGACATTTTGTGGGTGATCAATTTATTAGGATGGCAATTATTTATCCTCAAATAATTCAAGTGAAAAAATAGCAAACATGACAACAAAATTGTTCTTCTCATAGCTAGTTAGAAGATCATACAAAATAATAGTGTCCGGCAATTATCTACATGATTCAAGGGTATAATGGGAAATAAGTTTTTTTTTATAGAGTTTTAATCCAAACACAAGATGAGGTGGGAAACAATGAACCAAACACTTGATAAAAATAAACTCTGCATTACTAATCCCTGCACTACTAATCCCTGCATTACTAATCCTTGCGTTACTAATCCCTGCATTATTAATCTTTGTACCAAACGACCCCTTATAGTTCTATAAGACTATAACGATTTAACATGTCTATAAATCGAATCGAACCGATCGACATGCAACCCTACTATTCCACCTAACCAACTTTTCAAATCATGATAAAATGTTCCTAATAAACAATTCTAACTCAAAGTATTTGCACGTATTCACAAATATTTATTACATACATAAGTTAATTACTTCCTTCATCCAGCAATACTTGTCCACTTTATGAATCAATGAATAATTTTACACGTAATTTCTAAATTACCCCTATAATTAATTATAGTCATTTCTCTATTACAATTTTCAAGATATTGTATTTATTATATTTATTATATTCAAATGGTGATATAGTAAAACTAGATCCTTCTATTTATAGTTTCTTAAGAACGGTGTAAAGTCAATAGTGTACAAGTATTATTGGACATAAAAAGTACATAAAACACGTATTCTCTTTTAATTATACATATTAATTGAAGCATGCATAGGGTTTTTATAGTTTATTGAGTCAATATGTATTACTAAGGGATTGATATATGTTAAGTGATTAACTTAATTATTTGCATAATAGATGCTTAAGAATAAATATAGAAAGAATTTAATTTTCTTAATTAGAGTATTTAATAAGAACACTTTATCATTATATTTAAATATTTAATCAAAAACATGTTAGTAAATTAGTTCAAATATTTAAATTAAATTTACTGCCAAATTTAATGAATTAAGTATTATGCCTTGTACTATTAAGTTTGAAAAAAGATGGGTTGCATCGATATAATGTTAATTAGATGAATCGATTAATATTTTACGTCTATCAATATCACTGATATAAAATTTATAATTGATTTTTTCATTTAAATTCCAGAAATAAACCGAGTGCATGCATATGAAAAATAATACGAATCCTATTAATTTTGGAGTAAATTACTTTTCTACACGCAAGTTTCCAATATTATGAATCTAATTATCAGAATTTGGATTTTGGATATATATATTTGGCGCGTTCAAATATACATATCTCGATTATATGAGGTTAAAATTAATTAGATGTCATTTATTTGAGATACATAGTATATAAGTAGATTCACATATATCTGAGATTTTCGCTCATCTCTCTCCTCTCTCTCCCTTATATCTATATACATAATGTACCGGGACTGTTTCTTTTATCCAGATACGTGTATGTAGTGTGATTCACATGTAACTGAGAAACATAAATTATCTCGCTTATCTCGTCTATTTTAATGTATCTGGTTGCAAAAATACATATATCTAGATTTATTTGACTTGAAATCTGATATGAAATTATTAATTGATGAGACAATATGAATTATTTCAAACTATTGAAACAATTAATAAATATGTAATTATATAATTCTAAATATATTTTTCACGCAAAATTGCACTAAATAACCGAGGGGACATCTCTCAATTTTGATTTTAAAAAATAGATATCTATTTTTACTTGTCTAATTAAAAATAAATTATCATGTAGTTTCTAATTTACCCTTATTATTAGTTATAGACTTATAGTCATTTCTCGATAAATTTATAAAAATATTAAATTTATTATATTCAAAAAATTAGATAGTAAGTTGTCATTTTATTTATTACTACTTAAATGCTATTCTAAATTAATATTGAACAAGTAAACACGAACTAAACGAAGGGAGTATTTAAAATAGATTTAACTTAAGTGCTCTCCAAATCACATTTGATGTATGCGTCTTAATGATTATTACTCAAAGAAAGAGTAAATTGAATTAGAAAAGAGAAAAGGCCCAAAATAGTCCGTCATCTTTGGGTTAAGACTCAAAGTATTCTTGAGTTTTCATATAGAGCACTAATAATTTCTCATGTTTGCAATATTGGTGCACTTTGGTCCTTCCCTAAACTTTTGCCTATTTGTTAACATTAATTTTGTCCACAATTTTATGTAAGGAATGTCCAGTCGTCTTTTTATATATTTTAGTAGAAATAACAACTATATGTGAGAGAAGGTGAAAAGAACACCCTGTTCTGTTCAGTAGAAATATTATTGCAGCTAAACAAAGAACATCTTGACATATGACGTTGCAAGAAAAGAAAAAATTGTACTATTGCACGTGAAATCGTCGTGATGAACCTCTCGACTTTACCTGCGATACGATTTCCACTAAACAAAACAATGTGTTTTTCTTCTCACATTCTCTCACACGGAGTTATTATTTCTACTAAATATATTAAATGACGATTGAACATTCCATACATAAATTATATATGGATAAAATTAATGTTAAAAAATAGGCAAAATTTAGGAGGAGGACTAAAAGTGCACCAATATTGCAAACATGAGGGACTATTAATGCTCCATGTGAAAACTCAAGGTGACTTTGAGTCTTAACCTAAAGACGATGGACTATTTTGGGCCTTTTCTCAATTAGAAAACAAATTAATTTTGATAAGTTAGTGATGTATTTTGGATTCCCATCGCGATAGTTTTAACAAGATTTTCTTTTTCATTTTAAAATTTTTGAATATGAAATCTCTCATTAAAAGTAAAGATAGGTATCAATCATTCAATCACTATTCATATTGATGTTAGCATTAGATCTGATTCCAAAGAAATGAGACAAAGAGTAGATCAATTAAAGACATAATTATTATTCTGATTAATTTTCTATTTTTATTTATAAACAGGATTGTCTACTTTTGCATTATGTTAGGTTAATGTCCAGTTTAATCCTTGTTCATTTATTAATTTTATTCAAATGAAACAAACAAAAAATAATTACAGGGTAAGACAATCCGAGAGGATTTTCTGCCACTCTGTTTTATTTATTTAATTTAAAAATATCCATTGACTTTTGTTTAATGATTGGCTAGTTTCCACCTATTTTATTTTTATAACTTTTTAAAAACTATTTTAGTCCATCTAATACTATTTTTAGCCAATTCTAACTACTTAATTCTTATTGGGAAAATTTAATTAGGGGAAATCAATGTAAATGTATAATGATCAGTGTTTTAAAACATGGGGCGTGAGGCGGGACGTTTTATTTAGCATAGGACGAGATGTAAGCGTCGAGACACATCCCATGGATCTTTAATCTTTAATTTATAATATAATATAATAATATAATAACATAAAATTATAAAAATATATCAATAGTTTGAAATAATTACAAACATGATTAAGAAAACTCATAGAAAATAAAATTTCTGACATGATTATACAAGTATAAATAATCTAATATCCTAACTTTTTAATAATAAAAGAATCATTATTTAAAATATACTATTACCAAACTATACAATTTACCTCCTAAAAAAAATTATCAATAGAACTTATTAGTATTAATTATAAAAGAGTATATTTGGCTTTTCCCCCTTATTTCTACTACAATTTTTTAATAGATGCGTAATATAAAGGATATATGTGGGGTATAATTATTTGTGTAAGTTAATTTATTTGCTTGACTCTAATTTCTTTTAATTATATCATGAAAACAACATATTTTAAAAAAATGTAAAATCTAAGTGAAGATATTACAAGCAGATGAAATTATTCGCATAAGTGAAATAATTGCTTCATTAACATGGACTATACATGTAATATACATGCAGTATACAATCATATATATTATATCAATATCAATTTCTATATAATATAAGTGAAGATGTATTGTATGATTAGTTTGATCATTCTTTGTATTAATTTCCTTAGTTATCAGGAGAAAATTACAAAATCATATTTCTATGATAAGAAGGAATTCAAGATTTGAAGATAATAGGGACATTATTAAAAGTGAACGAGGTAGCCAAAGCATTGACACTTCATAGAAAAATATTATTAAAAAAGAATAAAATCAAAAATATATATAATTAAATAAACATAACATAGTTCACTCTATAGTTGAATGGTCTTGCCTATGTGTTTCAAGGTATACATTTAATTATATGATCCATATTTAGGTATATACATGTATATATACATAAATCTTTTTAAAGTTAACAGGTGCACGTGCACCCACTCCCTCAAATGTTGGTCCGCCTCTACCTATGATTAACATCAATATATTCAATATAATTTCAGAAGTGAGATCTGAAAAAGATAAGATATATTCAGATTTTGCCCATATCTTTGTCGATCGGAAGACCTGTTTTCAATAAATTATCGAATAAAAAAAATAAAAAAAGTAAAAATAAAAAATAAAAAATAAATAAAAAAATAATAGAAGCACAATTATACTTATACATCATGTCCTTATTACTGACGATGACAATTTTCTTTTCTATATATATATATATTACTTTACTTTACTTTACTCCTATATATAAGTGAACAACAAAGGAACTATCACAACAATAAAGAGTGGTACAAAGAGTTACCACAATTTGTACTTTATGTGATTTTCCTTTCCTACCCTTAAAGACACGTGGCTTCCTCTTAAATGCTATTATTAGTAGAATACAAAACATCAGAGAGCCTCACACTTTTGGATGGCAGGGATATCAGTGTCCCAAAAGTATGACGGAGGATATCTGCGTACCATTTATGATATTTCGGGAATATACTCCCGAACTATCATAAATGATATGCAGATACTCTCCATCATATTTTAGGGACATTGGTGCCCCTACCATTCAAAAACTAGAGCATATATGCCCTTCACTCTAACGGAAGACTAAATAGGGACATGTGGCGCAATCTTATACGTCGATCTGATATTTAATAAATGTCGGGTCGGTGGATAAGATTATGACACATATATGTCCGTTAGTATAAAGGGTATATATGCTCTAGTTTTTGGACGGCATGAGCACTAATGTCCCAAAAGTATGACAGAGGGTATCCACATACCATTTACGATAGTTCGGAGATATATTTATCCTTTTTTCTATAATAAAATAATCACTGTGTTGTGGAGGTGTTCTAAATTTTCTTTGAAATAAAAATAAAAGAAAAAACAAAAATCATATTAATGGATAACCCTATATAACTATAAAATACATGAATATAATATACATGATTTTGCCTGGATAATACATGAGATATACGATATTTTGTATAAGCATGTATAACTATGAATATATAGATATGCATGAATACACGTGCGTGCACACATGCACGTGCACGCACACACGCACACACAACACATATATATATATATATTCACAACATAGTTGTGTAAATATACATAGAGAGAGAGAGAGAGATTATATACAAAATTGTGTAAATATGCATGAGATGTATATACAAGACTCATAAAACATCAATAACTCTAGTACAATCAGAGGCGGAACTAACTGGGGTTCGAGCGAAACCAATAACTTCTTCGCAGATTCTGTATTTATATTAGAAAATTAAATAAATATATATGTATATTAACTTTTGAACCCCCTAACAAAATTGATTGACAACTCAATGATAAGTAAGGAAGCATGAAAATGCTTTCCACGCTAGTGTTCTGGATTCAAAAATATTTTTCTATTTTGTCCTAAAATTTAGAATCCCAAGTTGCTAATCCTGGCTCTGCCTCTCCTTACCGTCTACCCTTACTTGATTCATCTTAAATTCCATTAAAATTTACGTGAACCATATATCTACAAAATGGGGGAATAGTTTTAATTGCAGCATAATAGGAACACGTGTATGGATACCAGAGGAAATTAAATTTCTTAAAATCGACAAACTTGTGTTATTAGAGTTAATATTAGCCGGTTGGCAAAAATAATTATATTCACTAGCTAAATATACAAACAAGATATACACTATTTTGTATAAAAAATGGACGGAGGTCGGAGGGAGTATAACAATACAACTTGTTTTGGGCCACGAATTTCAAGATCTTTCATTTATAAATTTTTGTGTTCAATCAAATAATGTCACATAAATTGAGACGAAAAGAATAGCTGATTAGTTTACGAGCATTGAAAGAGGGACTTGAAAGTAGAAGATCCATTCCACATTTCAGCTGCCATTTGGTGGTAACTAGTTTCAGTAAGATGATAGGAGTCCCAAAATACATGCATATTTGGATTTTGACAAAGCTCAAATTTATGTCCCACTGGCCTTTTTCCTCCACAACTATGTATCCCTCTGAATCGTCCTATTCCACAACATGCTATTTTTCCTTCCTTGAGACCTGTTACAATTGCAACGGTATAGTTTCGTTCAAAATTTAAATTTTATGAATTCAGAGAGATTCTGAATTCTCTGATAGCATAACTTCACAACATAACATTGATTCTAATTCGTGTAATTTTCATATATATGGATCTATTCAGACAAGGAAAATAAATTTTAAAATGAAAAACTATGAAGCTTATGAATAGCAATGGAATGGACCATAGACACATATATAATAAAAGATAGACGACAAATTAAATAAGGGATGAAAGATATTCAAAATTCATGTATTTAATACTTTAAAAGGAATATACAAAATTAATTTATGTATATCCTTTTTTCAAACTGTTTTGAAATAAGTCGAGAGTTATGGAATTATACTGAATATATTGTTGTTATTATTGTATTTTAAAAGGAATGAAAGAAGGATTCGACTCATTTTTTTTCTAACATTATTTTGCAATGTCTTGCTTCTTCCTATTTTAGACGGGGCAACAACAACATATTAATTGTGATCCCACAAGAGAAATTTGGGGAGAGTGGTATGTATATATACAAATCTGACTCTTATCGATCAGTATTATATATATATATATATATAATCAATTATTCACATTGATCATGTATATATATGGCTTGAAAAATAATACATACCATATTTGGAGGGATGATCAATCCTTTCTCTCAAACTACTATTGAAGTCATAGAGTGAATACTTGAACCCTTTCAATTGTTTCTCCATTTTCAAGAGAGTATTGTACAACTCAACATTATGTAATTTGGCCATATTTGAAGCTTTCTCCAAACACCCATTTTTGTTAGATGAATTCAGCATTCTTAAGCCTGGTAGACACCCCAAGTCTCCTAAATTAAGGAACCCAAATTTCCTGCCTCCAATTTTGTATATCTCCTGTGGAATTCATATGAATGAAACACCAGATATATGAAGACTAGAAATCACTAAAATCAATTATTGGTGACATGACACAGTCACTACAACAAAAATAACTTTTAGCAGCAATAAATATATGCATTAACAAAGAGTATTGTTAAAGCCTTTACAAACATTAGTTAATTGTCATTGGATCCAATGTCGTTATAAATTTTAGGGACATTTACATAGTTGCATGTGTCTTGTAAGGCCAAGAGTTCTGTCAGCGTGCCAAAGCTCGATGAATAGACAGGGGATGGACAACTTCATTGCTCTTAGGCCCACTGCCAATAAGATCAGGAAGAAGGGGATTGGGTTCACCCTTTTATCCGGACCAACTTTAATCGTGATTTTAACTCTATTATGATACCTCCCTCTGCCGCTATAGAAATCGAGAATGGGGAGGGGGAGTTGGCTCTAATTGAGACAATTCGGATGAACGATATGGATTTTTTTGAAATAGTAACCACTTTTTTTCACCGTGAGAGGGCTGAAAAGAAAGCTCGAACGAAGTGAAAGGGTGGATGTAAGCTAATTACCACTAATTAATTGTCGCTAAATATCATATTTATTTGGTGAACTCATTTTTTTAAGTTAAAAGAAGAAAAAGAGTTGGATGAATGTAGAGGTGGCAAAAACAATTCATTCTTTTAGTATATGTTAATATTTAAACGAATTAAATCACTATCCTTTCTTTGCATCGATCATTTCAAAGGGTTGAACCCAAAATGACCTATTGAAAAAATTTATAAGTCAATTTAATCAGCTTATAAACTTACTTGAACGATGGTCGTCAAGTTCCCGACGACCATTTGTTGGTATTGAGGAGAGATTGGTATTGAGGAATTGGTCACAAAGAGGCTTAAGTAGTCATTGGTTCCAATGCTAAATAAGTAGACTGCATTTGACAAAATATTTTGTGATTTCCCTTTGCCCAATTTATTTCTCAACCAACTCTTCACCTTTTTGAAGTTTTTGAGCTGAGTCTCCATATCAATTACCTGAAAAAACAAAAATATTTAAACAATTCATGTTGATCTAAAACAGATAAATTAAATTATTGCTTTTCCAAATTACTTGTATTTTTTTTTTGGTATAATCATGTCAGATATCTATGACTTTTGATACGAATAAATAGATCTCATTCGCAATCTATTTGGATACAATAAACAAAGATATTGCATACGTTCGAATACACTTATTAAGCATCAAATACAATATATTTCACTATAAAGATACATGATTTGTTTGTGATTTCCATTTGTTGATTAAGGTTCATGGGCCACCTACCTAAAATTGTGGACATAATATAAAGTTCAAATAAAGCAGCAGTGTATTTGTTTTTGTGCCTGACCTCTAGTACAAAGCTGTCATTGGTCTCTATTGATTGTCTTATCACTTGTAATAAGCAATCATGCATGCAAACCCTAGTACAAATTTATCAAATTAATGAACCACTTGTGTAAGAATATATACACAAATACATAATTACTTCCTCCGTCTCAATTATTAATTAATTATTGTAATTTATAATATTTTTTATATTATTTTTAAATATGTAAATTTTATTTCATAATAAATATTGAAAATTCTAGGGTAACTTATAGAAATATCACTAGTTCAAGAGCTAATTACTTAGAAACACGCTAGTTTGCAATATCAAAAATCTTATCAGATTTTGGTGCATCCAGATACATGGGGTTAAAATTAGGTGTAATTTTTTTTGGATACTATGTATCCTGGTGGATTCGCATGTATCTGGGATACATAGACAAATCTCGCTCGCCTCCCTCTCATCTCGCTTGCCATTACTTTCCTATGTGATTCACATGTATCTGGAATATATAGACAAATCTCGTTCATCTCCCTCAAGTTCTCGCTTGCCTCAATCTCTCCCTAGCTATTCTAGTCATGTATCTGATAGCAAAAAACATGTATATAGGTATATCTGACTTGGAACTTAGTATGAAATTATTAATTAAGATAAAATGTAATTATTTCAAACTATAAGGAGAATTAGTAAATATGATATGAATGTCCGAATTCAAATCAAATATTAGTTAGTTTGACCCTTGTATTCCAAATCAAGACAATTATTTTGGGATTGAGGGAGTATTATTTAATCATCATAAGTTTGTTTTCTTTTTCTTTTTGAAACTAGCCGGTGTGCACTTGGTAAACTCATTTATTAATTATTTCTTGAATTTTTTCCTTGTATATAATCATTAGTTAGGAGACTCTTTGTCCTAATAGATTTGGAAAAGGAATATATTGTCCTTTTAGGATTGAGAGAACATTTTCCTCATAGGTTTGGGGTTACGTGAGATCTATAATAAGGTATATAGTTGGGGATTATAAAGTAATGTATATGACACCATGTAGTCCGAAGGGCTTGAGAGTATTATAAACTTCTTCTCTTTCTTTCATAGTGGAGATTTTCTCTGCTTTTGCTTGGAGGACTAGACCTAGGTGAACCTCATTAAATCCTTGTGTTATTTTTCTTCTCTATTTTAATTTCTTTATTTGTGATTGTGTACTAGTAAATCCACGATATTTTCACAACATCACTCTTTTGTAATAGCTCAAAAATCACATAAAAATGTAAATTATACTAGAGAAACTCCGATTTGACACCTCAACTGAAAAAACATTTGATAGAAAAAATCAATCTCTAACCTCCTTTACGGAATACCAATGTTTTCACCAATTCAACTATACTATTATTATGAGTATTTACTAATTAACTATACGTTACATTAATTTGATATAAATAACGAATGCGGATAAGAAGTATGATCTCTCATCTTAATTGTAGCGGAAATGAACCTAACTTAAAAAGTAGCTAATGGAACATATAGCGGCTTTGAGAATCTGCCTAACATATACTATAATATAATATATTAATTTCACCTTACAAATTATATCAACATTGACTTTAAAAAATATGTTCCTAATATTAAAAATAGTTTGCATAGTCCCTTTTTTTATTTATTTCAGAAAATGTTGACACTAGGAAATACGAATAGGACAACAAACACATACTCTCTCCATTCTAATTTATGTAGCACTTTTCAGATTTCGAGATTCAATAAATTATATCTTTAATCATAATTTTTTCATATATCTTTTAATTATTTTGAATGATCAATTATTGTGACTTATAATATTTTTTATGTAGTTTACAAATATATAATTAAATTGAAGATTCCATGCGCAAATTTTCGATCAAACTTAAATTATTTGACTCTCGAAAAACGAAAAGTGTCACATAAATTAGGACAAAGAAAGTAGTACTAGATATCATAAAACCATCAACACATTTTGGTTAAAATGAACAACGATAAAATGTGAAAGATAAATTTGAGTCACTTTTATAACGTTAAAAATGATAAATAATATTAAATATTTTGAACAATATGGTGAGTCAAAATTACTTGTTAAGTTACTTTTGAAAAAGTCAACAATACAACATTTAGTAATTCTGAGTTGTCTATAGAAAACATTTGATTCCACCTAAATAGCCAGCTTCTTAAGTCAACAAAATAATTACTTCGTCCTTTTTAACTTATGTCAAAGTTTGAATTAGTCGCCAAAAAAGCAAGATTTATTTTTTAAAAATAATTTTTCTATTAAACATGTTACTCTTTAGGTATTGATTTTACATGATTTTGAATTCTCTTATTAGAATTTTCGATGAGGAGGAAATTTAACGACTTACCGATCCCTGAAAAGTTGTGACAAGAGCTCCGGCCCCGGCGGAGGCGAAATTTGCTCCATTATAATAGCTGTGTTGACTAGCGGGCTGTAGAAAGGGTGGCAGCAATGGCAGTTTTGCATATCCAGCTGTCACCAAATAAAAACAATAAAAAAGACAAATATATATACAGTACAATATATTGTCATATTACAATCTAGGCTGGCTGGCTAAAGAGCCCCCCACCCCACACACACAAAAAAAAATCAAAACGAGTAGCGGAGTCAAAAATCTTAATAAGAAAATTAAAAAAGAAGCAAGAATATCATATCACATTTATAATTCAAATTTGTGATATAAAGTAATTTTTGAACCATTTATGTTATTATTTAAAGATTTCCATATAAGACTATTCAAAACCTTATATGTTAAAAATATATTATATTTTATTTTGACTTATAAGTATACTTGTTCAGATTTTGAACTTCAAAATGAAGGAGGTTTATTTGAATACCTTCATTAATCTCAACTCCTTATAAGTTCTGAATTTGTCATTGTATTCATATATCTCGTTGTACTTATTGGATTCAGAATAAATATGTATGCATATTTAATAAATTTCTTAATTTAAAATACAAAATTTACACTAAAACAATTAGACTCGTCCGAATTCATACTTAATACTATAGTTCCACGGCAAGCACGATCATCTAGTTAGGGGCGGAGTTAGGCTTTCAATTACATATTCGGTCAAACCAGTAACTTTAATCCAAACCCCTATATCTATCTTTAAATAATTCATTTAAATGTATACAACTATTAATTGAATCTATAAACTTCAAATCTGTTGTCTCAACAACAATATTACTTACCGATGAAATCGGAAATCAGACGTCCATTGGAAAATCTACCGGTGGGGAACTTGAAATAAGTTTCTCCATAAGGTTTGAAGTTGGCTTGGTCAAGAGTGGTGGTGTTGATGTAATTGTTGTTGCCCACATCAAAAAAAGAATCACCAAAGATGAAGAGAGATGCCTTTCCTTTTGTTTTTTGACATTGGCATTCCACAATATGGATATGAAAGCAATAAGTTATAAGATATAAGAATATAATTAGGACTAGGGTGAAATTTGAGGTACCCAAAGGCTTTGCCATGCTTGACTTTATTTGTGAATGAGAAATTTTGAACCTCCTTTTTATCAAGATATATATATAGAGAGAGTGCTAGCGTTTGACCATTATTTTTTAAAATATCTATTTGGTCATAAATTTTGAAATTCTGCCTTATAAAAAATAATAATAAAGTTCCTATAAAAAGCTTGTTCAAATTGGTTTTTGGCATTTCCACTTATAAAACTTCAAGTTTTTTCCAAATAAAAGGAAATATTCTTTTGGTCAGAAAATTTGGTCAGAATGATAAAATAACATATTTCACACTATGTTATTTTATCTTTTTAAATATTTTTACCTATTTAACTTTAATACCTTTTAATTAAAAATAGAAAAAAGATCAGTTTATTTTAAAATAAAAAGGATATTCTAGACTTTTAAAATTTCTAGCTAAATTCTACCAAATTTTCTGGCCATTTAGCACTACACAAATAGAATACATGTTCAAATACAATTTTTAAGTTTAAAAATCATAACTTCAAAAACTAGAATTTTCGAGTAAAAATATCTTCAAGGGAGTATATTGTTATACATGTATGAGAATTTTTTAATGAAAAATTGATATAAATAACCGTTCACAAAAATAATAGCCAACAAACATTTTATTTTGTATATTAATATATGATAAACATAAAATGCTGTATTTTTAAAAATATTTGATTAGTGAATACTATCATTTTTATTAGTTGACTAGCCAAATGTGTAACTTCACCAATTTTTTAAGCATTCGTAAGCGATTTGAAGTATTATTCCTGAACTATGCGAAATAGATTATTTATACTCTATTATATTTTGGGATAAAAAATGTGCTTATTGTTATTCCAAAGAGACCACATATCCTCAAGAGTTAACAATCCAAATTTTTAATATTATGACAAGCCACATAAAACTAATTCATTCACTTAAACGTTGCCAACTAGGATTTCTACAAAATTATGAGTCATTAATTCTGACATGATGAAATCGATGACTTAGTTGTGGACCACTTGATTTAAAGATATGGTGACAGAAAATTGAATAAATTCATCAACCTCTTTGCTTAAAACTAGACAACCAGCCATATTGCCCACAATTCAATAAGTGGCATATTCTACAACACATGATTTTGCCTTAAATACCCTGAGTTGAGCAACAAAATCTAATAAAGGGTATAAATGATCTATTTCGCATAGTTTAGAAATAATCTCGGCTCTTTTCTGATTTTTTTAAAAATTCTTTTTGGGTTACCAAGTCAATGGTTATTACTATTAACAATTATGAGTGTGTTTGATACCAAAGAAAATGTTTTTTTTAGGAGGGAAGTGAGTTTTTATATCTACTTTTTAATATTTAATAAGTAAATATATTATCTCAAAAATACTTATATATAATATAACAAATATTATAAGGTGGGATGGGGGCGGACGTGTGAGTGTTTGATGCGGGGTTAGGGGTATAAAGTAAGTGAATAAGAGACAATTAACTTGAAATGTCACTTATGAAACTCCTATTTTCATGACGGAAGCCATTTTCCTTATTTTCTAAAAAAAATTCTTTTTCTAAAGAATATATTTTCAAAATATTTTAAGTAATCAAATATGAAAAAAATAAAATGAAAACACACCCTCTATGTAGTTATCATTTAACTCATTTGAATTCATTGTGCAAATACTTTTTAATAAGGTTCTATTTACAAAACTAATTTGCTTAAGCAATTGTAACTTCTTCTTTCTTTCTTTTATTTAATTTTTTAAAAAGACCAATATTGTATTTTCCTTCTACATAACTTGATGGTAAAATAAATCTTCACGAATGTTAATATAAAAAAGTTTAAACTCTAATTATCATTATGGAATTTTATTTTATTTGAAAAAAAATCTGTTATTAATAAAAAATAAAATAATAAGTTAGCTATAGTCAATGAGTCATGAAAATGACAACAAATATTGTTAACCATATCCTAGTTGTTAGAAGATGTTATTCACGTAATGAGTTGTTTAAATATTTATCGAACAAATCGTAATCAACAACTTTTGGTTTTTTTTTTTTATAAAGATTATAATATTATAAAAATATTTGACTGTAATAAAAAATAAAATAGTACACACTAGGAGTAAAAAGACATTAAAATCTTTCATACGTTGTTTAAATTTGTTAGGAGCAAAAAACTTATTTCTTTGAACATATCTTCCAATATTAGCCCTGATTTGATGTTTCATAATTGGTAAACACCAATAATCTCATAATTTTAGGAGCAAATTATTTCCTTTCCCACAACTTTGCCATATAACATAAAATCTCATAAACAATGAGATGGAGATACATAGGAAATCTTTGATACAAAACTTGTGTGATACATGAGAAACTAATTTGAAAAATTTAAATTAATCAAATCCCTTAATTTAAGTCTTTTTAAAAATAAAAATCAAAGATCAAGGAATGCATCTTCTTCTTTTAAAATAAAAAATAAAAAAATAAAAAAAATAATAATAAACAAAGATCAAGGAATGCATCTAGTATGATTCGCATGTATCTGAGATACACAACGAATCTCGTTCACCTCCCTCCCCTTCTCGCTCGCCTCCCTCCCCATCTCGCTCGCCTCTCTCCCTATTTTTGTGTATTTAGTAGCAAAAATACATGTATCTAAGTATATATTTTTTAATATATGGTAGGAAACTCTTAATTAGTGGTAAGATACGTAATATTTTAAAAGTACAAGTACTAATAGTATAAATAGAGCAAAGAATATCTAATTTATGTAGTTTTTCCATATTATTTATGTAGTACGAAGGACTTTAGCAAAATAATATTCATCTTTGACACTATTTGACATTCAAAATTATCATAAACTAGTGAGTGTAAAATATATATTTAAATTTAGTATACCTTCTTTTTTATGAAAATAAAATAACCTTTAAACAATATATATTTGAGTGAATTAGTAAATGTGAATTATTTAAAAGATATATTATGAAATACAGTGTATGAGGATTTTTATTACGTTTACCTCTAGTTCCTTTTTTAATTATTTGCTATAGAATCTATATTCATATGAACCATAAATATGTGAATGAACACATCTTTACACCTGTATAAGCAATTTTCTTATAATTATTTTTAAAAAAAATACAAATGAGCTTTACAATACTTGAATTCGGATTATTCGAACTTCAATATAGGTATCAAACAAAAAAACTCAAAAATTACAAAATGAAAACGAAAAAATGGTAATAACGAAGACAAAATTACCAATAAAATAAACTAAAAATATGATTTTTATTTTGCCTATAAAAGATACTACATCACTCTTCCATAAACAAATTTTATACAAACTATAAACATCAATGAATTTACTAAATAAAATTCATATGATAACAAAATGAATGTATTCATCAAAATATCCAAGAACTACAAATATAAGTATTAATTAATTTGTGAAGTATAATATCTTCACATTTTAGTCTTTAAATCTTTACTAATATTTTTTACATGTATTCAATCATATCTTTTATTTATTTTGTTATATAATGCTATATATAAAGTATGTTTTCTTTTGTATGGATTTTATATAACCTGAAATAAACTAAAAAATGAAATAGAATAAAAAGTAATTAATACAATCAAATTTTCAAATTTTCAGTAGTCTTTTTTTTTTCCCTTTATGCCTTTCTTTTTCATTTTAGTTTCTTTTTTTTTTTTCTTAACACATTAGTTTTGTGCTTTCCTTAATTACAACTTGTATCTCCAAATTTTACTCTAAAATCTGAAGCCATTTTCTTTCTTTTTCTTCTTATAATGAATTAAAATTAAATTACCATCTCTCTTTTTGTTTGTCTTTTTAAATAATATCTCCTACTATTTAAATAGTTTATTATTGTTCTCTATAAATTTAGGGAGAATACATATATAGAACATATTAAAAATTATATATGGAACAAAACTTATAAATGGAAGAACATATAAATTTAGGGAAACTATATATGGAACATATTAAGAGTTATATATGGAACAAAATAAATAAATTATTCTTTGTACATTAAACTTTAATTTTGGCAATATTATATATATGGAGCCTTTTTTCTTCTTCTTTTATTTGATATCTCTATTTTTCTCATCACTTTATGTTTCTTTTCATTTTTCTTTCTCTCCTTCAGTACATTATATATTTTCTTCTTTTTGTATCTTTTTAATTTTATGTAAAAATCTTCAATATCAATACTTTCTTAAAATATTATCACTTTTTTGTTATACAAATTCAAAGTATTTCAGTGAAAAGGGGAAGAGAACAAAAGAAGAAAAATCAACGTTCATACGAGAGTTGGGTTGAAAATTTTACCTATCAAATTAATTGTTTGTAGATTTAGGCTAAAACTTCGTCAAAAGTATCAATTCTTGTTTCTTTTCTTCTTCTTGCTTCACTCTCGGATGTCAGTCAATTTTTTTGAATGCTTAGCAGCAGCCTGATGATTGTTTTTGTTAAATCACATGAATGGTATCTTGAAAGGTGATCAAGGAAGAGTTGTTCATATAATATAATGTGTTGTTGCTTCAACATTTCTACAAAAACACAAGACATTAATAATGTTCATGTTTTGAGATTACAAAATAATCTTGAATTGTGATGGTCTTCTTCCTTACACTCATTCTTTCTTGTCTATCTATTTCTACAAATTTATATTGCATAAATTCCATATTTATCCTAAAATTGTTATTTTTATCTCTAAACCAAACGACTTCCTAATAGTAACATACAACCCTTAATAACAATTCTAATTCAATCTATGAAAAAGGGTTTAAAATGTTCTTCCACCTATTGAATCAATTTTAATAACTTGTAACTACAGATATTTGTTTGTTTATAAAAAGAATATGAAGATACACAATTTATTAACTCTAACGCCTTAAAATATTCCAATGGTTTATGAACTACAATTTGCTCAATATGTATGAATGTATAAATGTTTAAGAGTTGCATAGAATTTAATAGTTTTCATACATTATTGGAATTTCATCTTTATAAGAAATATAAACTAAGAGATTCAAATATTCAAATAAAATTTGAACTTTAAAACTAACCAAATTTCAAATCATGATTTCAGACTATCACCATTCATTTGCAACAGGTAAAATATAAAACTCCACCAAAATATAAACTTATGAATCAAATTTTATATTTAAAATCCCAATTAGAGATTTCCAAGTCCTATTTTTTGTCGGCGAGTTTGAAATTTGAAATCATAAGCTTAAGTGAAATTTGTACAAATTTCATAAACAAATGCTGGTTTCAAATCAAAACTTTGAAACTAGGTTCTCAAATCCTATGAGCAAAAGCCTACTCAGTCAGCATATGCATAAGGTTGAATATGATGAACAATGTCAAGCAACTAGCCATAAATAACCAAATTGTGAGATATAAAGCATTTTGAACCATCAATTATCGTCCACATTGATGCAAAATTTGGAAGCTTCAGCTTGTTGTAAACAGTTGTTAATAATCTAATTACCCACCTATTGGTCTAATGGTCTATATAACCAAAACACCTACTCAGCACACCATCCATGGAGCCCTAAACATGCTTGAATGGTTGTCAACTTGTCATCCTCCTTAACAGACACCTAAAAGAAGAAAAGACAGATCAAACATGTTTACACTTATGTCAAGTAACTTAGCGTTGTTTGGAGATGAGAGATGAGGAGCAAACCTCATCTTCACATGAAGCCCTTATTTACAAAGAATCCACACGTAACACATTCTCAGACGCCTCCCATTAAAGAAGAAAGATCATCAAAGGACCAAAGGTTCATAGCATTTTCACCACCCTGAGTAGCATCTGCATTGAGGAAGGCATCGACTGGTACATCCAAATTTCCTTCTGAATATGGCGTCTGATAGAACTTCATCTGGGATTCAAAAGTTGAAAATTCTTCAAGTGGCTTGTGTACAGTGTTCACATCATCAGGCACCAAATTGTTGGAACAAGATTTTGGTTTCTCCTCCAGGTCGACACCTTCAATAAATTGAGCTTCTTCGCTTTCTATAGCAGCTGACAGAACAGATGATATGTCTGGAGTCCTTGAACATGTTTCTCCCCAACCAAAATCTGAGGGGCCAAAAGAGTTACTTCCTTGGTCAGAATTGAAGTAAACACCAGCAACAGCTGGACGGGCATATGAGTTAGGTTCTGTGTCTACAGGAGTCGCACACAAAGCTTCGTAGCCATACAGAGTCATTGTTTTCTCTTCAAGAAGGCCCAAATTGTCGCAATATCCACTATTCAAGTTGTTCATAAACATGGTGTTGGATAGAACTGGGTTAGAGCTCTCATCAGAAAGAACCTTTCGAGGATTTACCTTACCAGCTTGCCTCGAGGCAGGCACTGAAGCTTCATCAGGAAAGTTTACTTTAGCTTTATTGCCTCTGATTCTCCGAGCTTCAGCATCATAAGCTCTGGCAGCTTCTTCTGCAGTATTAAAAGTTCCAATCCAAACTCGGACCCCCTTCTGTGGATCACGTATTTCAGCTGCCCACTTACCCCATGGACGCTTTCTGATCCCCCTATACTGATTCTTCCTCTGTCTCTTGGAAGATTTCTCAACTTCCTTTGCATCAACAGATATCAATGATTCGGATCCTTTCACATACAAAAAGAAATAAGCACCTCAAACATTAACAACACCATAATTTACTAGAACCAATCCATCACGATGACATAACGATAAGAAATTGAGAAACCCAGAGACACAACGTGCACATCACGTTCCCTGATAATTGCTTGTAATAAATTGCAATAACAGGTTTTATCAAGCTAAGTTCTCCCAAAAGAAATTGGTATCTTTATCAAACTACACTTGTACATAACATGTTCCCTAGTCTCATAAGTACGAAACTTAAAAAAGAACACAACTTTATCATTTTAGATTTTTACTGTAGGCATCATGTAGGCAACCAGTCAACCCCCATCAGGTAAGGGAATCATAATCTGGGGAACATGCTTTGTGGGTATCTATTTTCCACAACCAAATTGTGCTTGAACAGAGACTTCTAATCCAAATAAACAGATCAAATGAATCTTGATGATCTTACCAAACGAATTTGTTAGATTGAGCAAATTGTCAACACGGTGCTAAGAAGAGACTCAGATACAACAGAAGCTAGCTAAAATTTTGCATACCCAGCCATCTAATTATGTTTACACTCACGACACACCATGAAACTTTCATACACCAAACAAGAACTTACTACACAGCCCTAATGAAATCAAGGGGCATCTTCTATCTGGATTTTTTTTCAATATTTCCGGTTAATAATTGAGAAAAATAGCATCTTGGCTTCTTGTTCTACACTCTGCAGATAAAGTCATCTTCTTTACTTAGATGAATAGCCATCTACATAAATCGAATACCAATAATTTCAACCAAACTAATAATTACGACCCATCTCAATCTAAATTCAGCAGTTTTGGCAAAAACAGAAAAAACATTTCAAGCCCAAAGAATAGCCACACACTAAATGCAAATGAAATACCAATAATTTCAACAGATATAACAATTTTATAACACATTTCAAGCTAAATTCAACTTTTCTAGCAGAATAAAAAAATCCCATTCCAAGCCCAAACAATAGCAAACTAACTCAATTGAAAGAATACATGAACAATAAAAAGAAACACAATATTTTACCCAATGAACAACATAACAGAACCTCACAGAAAATGCTCAAACTTCAAGGATACTAAATCTAAACTTCAGCCTAAAAGAAGGAAAAAAATCGACCTGGCCAGAAAATAAAAACAAACACTACACTCATTCATTAACTCAGCTCATTTTAACACCTCCAAATTTCAATTAAATTTCTCTGCATTTCCCACAAAGCAAGAATTTTTTTCTAAAAACAAGGAGAGATTTTTTATTTTTTTTTACCAGCAGAGGGTCCACAGAGTTCAGAAGCAGAGAAAGGAAAGGGTTTGATATCCAAACAATAAGCTTCTTCATCATCAGAAAAATCCTTAAAATCCAAAAAATCAGCTTCAAAGTCTACATTCTCAGATCTCAAGGACTTAGAGTGGTAATTGGAAGGATTCCTCTTCTTGTTCTTCTTCTTCTTGTTTTGCAGATCGGAGCAACCCCATAAATGTTCGGCGGTGAGTCGGCATGACGATCGAGGCGGCGGTATCCAATCGGAGATTATGGCACCACCACACATGCTTTTTCCGGTACCGGTGAGAAGTGAAAAGTTATTTTCTACTGTGAAAATTTGCTTTTGCGGATATTTCGAGAAGAATCCATCAGAAAAACTCTTTAAATACGGGTTGTAAATTGTAATAGTAGATTCCTAATGTTTTACTTTATTGCCCCTCATGTAGTCACTTAATTACGTTTTTGTTTTTGTCAATATAAATGACAAATATGGTGTTTTGGGTTGATCATTAATCCTTTAAGTTTGTCGTTATTTATGTGTTAATAACTTATACATATAGGTATATAATAAATAAGTTGTTCATGTATAAAATTAACAAAAGAAAGGAAAAAAAGGGTCCACCAATATGACAAGCAACTATCTCTCAATAGTCCTTTGACAAGCCTCGGAAAGTAGGAGAAGAAGGACGATCACACAGTGCCGGGCTCGGAACCTACACAAGTGTAGAAGTAAGGAGTGAGTACCAACAACACAGTATCCAGCAAGCAATCTAATAAGCGAAGAACCTAGCTAGAAATTGATACTCTTTTCATCCAACCGAACCTTCTTAAATTACAACTTGCACATAAGTCATCTCAACCTAACAAATTTATAATAAACAGCTCACAAGGCTCAATAGTCACAATTCAATACGTATCAAGTAAGTCAATCTCAATGTCAAGATCACACGTAACAAGTGCATCAATCACAATTAACAAGTAAGTCACAAATAAGCATCAAAATGCATCAAATCACAATAATCAATCTCTCGCCGGAACCATTTTCCATCATCACAATATCGCTAGCCGAAACCATTTCCCATAGACTTAAAGTTATGTTTCTTCATGAATAAAAATTATATAATTACTTTAAAAATTTTGTTAATAATTTGAAGTGAAAATGTTTTTTTGATATTTTAAATGGCATAATACATATATTGGACCCTAAACTTGGCTTCAAATTTCAACTTTGACCTCCAACTTTCATAGTGCACAAACATGCACTTTAACTATCCAACCTTTTAATAAATAAAGACGCGTGTCCTACCTGGCAAAACGTGTGATGTGCACGTATTTTGCGCGAGTTAAGAGTAATTTTCGAGGCCCACAACAGAAAAAAAATGCTGAAATGACAAATCTACCCTTAATCAATCTCTTTTATATATATCTTTATATTTTCAAATCAAAATCTCATTTCTCTTTCCTCCTCTTTCAAATCAAATTTTTTTCCCTCTCTTTTAAAACGATTTGTGCTCATATTTAGTGCAAATGGCTTCTAATTTTTTTTGTCATTGTGGAAAAAGAGCTATAACCCTTGTATATTAATTAAAAATAATTTTAATTTTTTTTTAGTTCTAAAATGGACGTGTAAAGTATTTAATTAGTTGGCAGCCATTGAGTGGCTCACTAATACACGTGGGAGCGTTTGCATTTCACGCTCTTTGCCTCCAAAAATTGCGTGTTTATTTATTAAAATGTTGGATAGTTAAAGTGTCTGTTTGTGCACTATGAAAGTTAGAGGTCAAAGTTGAAATTTGAAGCCAAGTTTAGGGTCTAATATATGTATTATGCCTATTTTAAAATGTAGGAGTTCAGTTTTCAAAATTTTATAGTAAAAAATGATTTTCAGAATTTAATTTCAAAGAAAGCAAAAAAATATATTCACAGACAACGGTCACTACGTTTCGGGTAATCTAACGTATATAACTTTTTTGATTTGGTTTATTTTTGATAATTTATTAAAGATCACTTTGATTAAACAAGTCTCACTAGTATTAAACTATTAATTGCTCTTTGACTTTTTAAAAAAGAAAAGAAAATGAGGGTAAGAGGAGAAGAAATCAGAAATGGAAAAGAGAATTATAAGGTGGTAAATCGAACCCACACATTGTTAGTTAAAACTCAGATAACCAACCAACTAAGCTATTAAAACTCCCCACTCACCAGCTACAAAAATAAAGTAAGAAGAAATGCAAGGTGGACAAAAAAGAAGACTAAAAAAAGATCTGTGAAATTTCAGAAATATGAATTCCACCAACCAAGCTACAAAATGTCACATCCTCACAGAGGATTATATATTACAAAAAAGACTTGCCATGAGCCTGCCTGCCTGCAGTCTCATCCCTTTTCCTATCTCTACAATTCTTCCTCCTAGTAAGAGTAGCACCACTCCTAGTGGCCGCCTGGCGCCTTCCAACGTCTTTTGCCTTTTCACTTCTGTTCAATATAGGCCTCCGCGTCTTTCTCTGTTTGTCCAGAACACAAGAAGCTAATGTCCTAAGTAATACAAGCTTTAACTAATTTCTCTGCAAAAACACAGTTGATGTTCTAAGAGAATACATGTATATAATCAATTGGGATTGGTGTCGTTGAAGCCAATAGGCTTAGGTTCAGGAATATCCGTTTGCAGTTCTCAGCACCTTCTTTTTAAAATTTGTCACGCTGCATTGCGGACATATGTATTCCAGTCCATCTGTCTTTGCATAGTCCTGCAACAAGAAACAGCCCATACTTCACATCAAAAATCCTCTTAGAATACTAAGAGACGAAAGAGGTTGGTTATGGAGATCAAAGCGGTACCTTGAAGGCGCCAAGACCTGGTCTTCTATCACAGCCAAAATGTGCCCACTCACCACAAATCCCACAGTTAACCCAATCTCCAGCAGCACTACTGGAGGACATAAGGAAACATCATGTTAGGCAACCATTATTACACCTTTGATAACTAGCAGCATTAAAACTAAATGAACAGGAATTGACCTGTTACATAACAAGCAGCACTCTCCATCCACATCATCATGAGCCAATTCATACTCCAAAAGGTAAGTTTCATAATGTCTTTTAAGTGTATTCCCAACACCCTAATTCAAGAAATTATTTTGTTAAAAGAGCTGTTCAAGTTTCCACAAGTATACGTAAAAAGGGGATTGAAAAATCAGAAGTAAAAATCCTCAAGTAACAGTTCTACGTGGAAGTATAAGCATCCATAAAAACTTATGAACATAAACAAATATGCAGTTCTTTCAACCAGGTACAGAGAGAGAAACATGCTTAGTCAAAAAATTGTGGTTGGAATCGGAACAGGCTATGATATGTCATACTGAGTAGAGGCCTTACAGTCATCCTATTGGTTACTGTGTGATTTCGCATCTTTGAGAAAACTTGCCCTTTCCAATTGATGCCGTTGCCAACATGAAACCCACCCCTTGAAACCACCTAATGAACATTTAATTTACAAATTAGAACAATGTTTGATAGTCCAGTCATTTTTTCTACAAGGGATTATAAAATATATTGTTCTACACCATTAGCAGATATCTGAAATGTCCTTAATAAGCATAAAGACAAGAAAGCTCACCTCCCTATACAAGTTAAAGAGGTCAAGGCGTTTGGCATTGAGAATAGCGTCCGGAAACTCAGCAAGGCCACCTTGAGGAATGAGACGAGTATGCCCACGAAGGATTAAAAACTGCATTACATCTTTCAGAAATTCCTCCTGTAAATCGGTTGGTCAGAAAAGAGGGAAAAAGAAAAAATTATTACAATTATCCATGTTGTTATAATCCAATCAGTAGAGTCAAGTGAAAAGACACATTCGAGGTGCAGAATGTATTCTGAGAGCAACTGGTGTTAAAAGAAAATCTCTTATCAGGTAAGGCAGATTAAATAACTTGATTCCATAAGATTGTGTCAACACATTCTCATCTAAAAGAACTACAAAGTTCCAAAAAAAGGCAATCCTTCTGAAGAACAAAAAATCCTGTAAGGCCCCTATACATCACATATCCTAGAATGAATATTGTAAATTACCATTGAATGATGACAAGCTTCACAAATACGATGTCTGAAATCCCAACACATATTTTTCTAAGAGAATAAGCTTAAGTGTTCAGAAATCAATTATTTATAGAGTGTTCTGTCTACTTACAATAATTCAAGTTCCATAGGTAAGAGCAGATAAACGACATCATCCAATGCAGAAATCAGATTCCTTAAACAAAGTTATGCATGCAAATATATATATGAAAGGATCTTAGAAAGTGGAAGGTTATGTGCAATTCTGCATCAGCTGGTGTTACACGTATAAGGACGCAGGCGAGGACCATCTTCTTATACATTGTAGGTTTACCATAAGACTATGGTGGAATATGTTTAGGTGGTTTGGCACCCCATAGCAATACCAATAACTGTGAAAGAGTTGATGTTCAGCTGGAAGAGTGGGAGAATATGTAGGGCTTGGAACATGGTCTTTCGTGCGTTAATGTGGTTGTTTGGAGAGAGAAATAGGAGAGTTTTTGAAGGAGTAGAGTCAAGTTTCTCTCAGTTGAGGAGTAGTCTCAGTTTTATTATTTTCTTTTGGTGCATACAAAAAGTCCCTTGTTGAATAGATGATTGGGTGGAGTTTGTAGAGAATCATGTCTTCTTGTAGATTCTTTACCTTTTGGTATACCCCTTGTATACGGTATTTTTGGCCATGTTTATGAATGATTGATAAAAAAAAGAAGAGAATATATATATGAAAGGAAAACTTATGTTACCTCAGAACACACATGTATTGGGCTTCGCCCACAACCATGTTTCTTCAGTGGAAGAGGATTCAAGGATATAATTTGCTTAGCCTGATGTGAGCTTGATGCTGATTTCCGATGGGTGACTGGAGTTACTCCAACATTGCTACCTTTAGTTGAAGAAGGAATGATGGGCAGATTCGTTTTCACCTGGTTCCCATCAAGGCTATCCAGCTCCGAAATTCGTGAAAAGGGTAGCATTTTCTGATGACGAACATGAGGAATGGGCCTCATAGCAGCAACTTTGAGTTTTTGTCTAGCAGTCACCAGAGGTGTTGCAACACCATTCCCTAATCGACTTTCTTTCTCTTCTTTCACAGCCACATGATTTCCAGGTGTTAACCCATTTTGGCAAATATAACTCCCTCCCTGATAAAAGTCAGACCTCTTTCTACTAGGAGCAGGCGGTTTTAACCATGCTGGAGGATTGCCAATCTTAAAATTGCCAAAAAAACCATCCTTCCCTTGCTTTGTGTAGAAGAAAAGAAGTCGTTCAGAATCATCTTTCTCAAATGAAGCTACAGCTAGTCCCTGAATGCTAGCAATGCCAAGTGCAACTAAACTACGATATGAAACATCAGGAGTCAATTGTCTCAAAACCTGAAAAGAACGGAACATGAAGAACAAAGTTATAAAGGACTAACTAAACCTAGAGCAGGTGGTAAACACCATCCACGATGAATATATGAATTAACTCCTTTCTTTTTTAAAACTAATGAAAATATGAATAACTAATAGTGATCCTAGAATTCAGCACACAATCCTTTGATGGTACAAATATGAAAAGGTGACTAAGGAACATAAAAGAAGAAGAACAATGACTAGATCAACCATTACATGTATAGACCCATCCTCTAACATACTAACCAGAAGGCAAACTTTTGTAACTACAAATTAGAAGAGGAGAGATACTGAACTTAGTACAAGCACAGAAACTGTTTTGTTCTTTATCAGGACGCACATATACTGATTAAATCATTCATTAGTTCAAAGAAAACCTGGAGTCAAATTGATTGGATTCACCCTCTTCTTCTCTCAGCGTATCTCTCAAAAAGATTCAAGGAGGGAACAAAAAAGAGAAACAAAGAGAAGTGAAAATAAAGGACCTGCGAAGCCCACATCGGAACCTTCATGCAAACTTCAAATACTTCTGATCCACAAGCTACAGACATTGATCTCCGAGGCGCAGATATAGGTGGTCTATTTTCCTCATCACTTGGCAGTACATGAACCAGTGTACTATTTTCAATGATTTCACTTTTTATGTGATTCTCTAATAGCTGAAAATTAACAGGGAAATATACATTAACCAATCTGTTGTCAGAGGGAGATTAAAGTCATTAGCACATACATGAACATACTGCTAAAATTACCAGATCATCAAAACATGTTTGAGCGCTGCCTGAAACTAGAAGTGAAATATGAGCAGAACTACTGGTTGACAGATCACACCGCATAGTCACAACACCACGGGAAAATGTACCCGCCTGAAGAGGTGGTGGAAGGGCACTGTATCACAGAGAAGCAACATTAGGGGCACAAAAGTTTGACAAGAGAGCAGCACATGAACAGAAAGCATTTAATCAGGGAAGTGCATATTGCTGATGTCTTGGTGACTGACAAACCAGAAGAAAAATAAGCAAATCTAGCAGAGATTCCTCATAGAATAAATGAAAGTATGAAACATGTAAGTTTCTTTGTCTTAAAGATGCCATCAACAGGTGGATTAGATTTTAAGATGCTATTCACCATCAAATTTTAGAAAAGGAAAATAACAACTCCATAAAGCAGGTCGGGAAATTAAATTGTTACTGCTCCACAAGATCCATCTGAGAAATACCTGACCCGGTTATGCAGCTTACTCCCTCGCATCTGGAATAACAAAAAGATATGCAGTTTTTTCAGTACTTGATCACGTCTTACCAAGAAAATATTTTGTGATTTCAAAAACGTCCGACTTTCTCATTCTTCAGTAGGCATGCAAAAGATACAAAAAGAACGCATGTAATTGCTAGGTTGTGTAATTAATAAGGTAGCATTTGCGCAGTCTAGTAATTGCATGGCTTAGTAAATACAAGGTTTGTTCTTTGTCATGATGTAATTACTAAGAAATTCAACATCATGGTTGGTGTGTTTCACAAGTAGTAATTACAAAGCCATATTTTAAATTTAAAAATAATATGAACAGTAATAAGCTTTATTACAATACATGTATCTAATCATAATTAAAAATAATTTATAACTCCCTTTGTTTCAATTCGTTTGTCTAGTTTTGACTTGGCACAGAGTTTAAGAAAATAAAGAAAACTTTGAAACTTGTGGTCTTAAATTAAAGATACATATAATGTACCAAAATACATTCTTTCCACCGTATTTTGTCAAGGGTATTTTTGTAAACAAATATTTTTTAGAAATTATGCAAGGTATGTTATTTTTAATACACCAAATAAAACAGTGTATAAGAAATAATCGCAGCATAACTAATGATAGAATTACTCATACACCTTATTCAACACTTTCTTATACACCCTACAAAATGACCCCTTAGTCAGATGGCAAGAAGCCAAAAACAGGACAAGTCTGAGCAGCTCAAGTAAAGAAAATGTTGTCAAATGAAAATCATCTGAAGTAGTTTTACTATATTTGTTATCATAAGCGGCTTCCATTTCTTCAAAAAATGAAAATCTGTGTCACAAGGTGATAAAAAAGAGGAAAATTTTGGTGCAACTTACTTCTATGTTTAAGAGTGCATTCAGACCATCGGCTATAGATCCCAACAAGCATTCATCCTGAGCAGAAGAAGCCATTCATAACATAAGCAATGTGTACAATTAGTTCCAAACATAAGATGATACAACTTAGAGGATAAGCTATGAAGAGTATATATATGTTTGTGTACATGTAAGCTGTATATCTTCAGTCATAAACTAAGTGCATGAAGAATAAGGAGAAAGTTTAATTAACATATTGCATTAGTAGTGATAGCTATTTAACCTAACTTCTTTGAGTTGCTCAGAGAGTTGATTTGATTATTTAGATAAAGTTCAGAGAGTTCAATTCATAAAGAAATTATTACATTTTGTTGTCAAACAGCTTGATAACATTTTATTTTTTTTGAAACGGGTAATTTGTAACAATAGACAAACTATTGTTAACTTATTGCAGTTGTAACAATAGACAAATTAATCTAACTTTTGGGGTTTGTTCAGATAGGATTTCGTAATGAAAGGATCACAATTGTTGTTCAGAATAGAATTGATTACAACAACAACTACGTCTCAGCCCCAAACAAACTGGGGTAAGCTATATGAATCCTCATTAAAATTGAATTGATTAATGAATTTAAATTCTTGGAAGTCAAACTCTTTAGAATAAAAAAGGGAATCGTGCCACGTGCACCCGAATAGAAAGAGTACATGAAACGAATCCCATACCAATGAGCATGGCAATCCACAGACAAGAAACCTCATGGTCACATCATCATCATAGATCTTTATGGCAGGAAGAGCATCAGAATTGCTTTCTTCATCATCTTCAGGACCTGCCTCAGGTGGAGGGACATCAATGTTTGGAGGATCACCAAGCAGGTGAGGACCCACATTATCACTGTCCCTCTGACTCATCTCCGGGAGAGCAAAATTATTTCGTACACAGTAGAGCCTGAAGGATGCATGTGCAAGTTGGAAAGCATCCCAAACATGACAAGTTGAACTGCAGGAGACAAGTAGACCTCTTGAATCAATTCCTTACATCAAACCATACAGATATAAAATCATGTATAAATTTTATTACAGTTAGCTCTCCTAGAAATGCAATGTAGTTAAGAAATCAATCACATGGTCAGCTGATCTGAAAGTAACTAGTACTATTATTTGATGTAAGCCTCTAAAGAAAGCATCCTTTGCTGTAAAGTGTGCTGACCATCTTGACATTCCCCAGACAACATTCTTGATAATTAAAGAGACCTCACAACATTTCAGTAGATAGAAGGTCAAGAATGCCACAAAAATCATTATGAAAAGCTCTGTGAAGTCTACCACTAAGCCACCATCAAACAAGACAAGAATGCAGGGTAAGTCTTAGACAAATGTAGCAGACATGGAAAAGGATTGAAATGGAAAATTTGATAAAAACAAAAACACCAACAAGAAATAGCTTAATGGGAATGTATAAATCCAGATAGTTTTCTAGAAGGAATACACAGCCATATTATTGAAGTCAACCATGAGAATACATCTGTTGTTCTCTAGCATAGAGAATACACACACCAAAAGGAAAGTACAAGCAATTAATATATGGAAAGTCCAGAATAATGCATCAAATCACTGCACATCAGAGTCACTGCTAAGATTACCTCTGTGCCACACATAAAAATGCATGTCGGAAATGGGATGCTGCATAGCATGAAAATGTGCTCTTCCAGTACATCACATAAGGAATTCCCTGCAAAAATGAGCATAGGAGTGGAACAAAAAGAAACCATCCATTAGTTTAAATGAGGAGATTTGATCAGATCATCAACTGATTTAGTGAATAACAGGTAATCTCTCACCTTAGCATGAAGTGCTTCAGCCAATTTTTCTCCATTTGGGAGCTCCAAATAAACCTACAATTGGATCATCAAGTAAACAACAGAACTAACACTAATGCAATTTACGGTCCTAATAGTGCAAGTATAATGTGACCAAAGGAACACTTCAAAATAATTGGATCTTCAGGAGAATACAGCTTAGCCACTAAAAGGTGGTTTGATATTTATTTCTAAGCCATTTTTTGAATTAAGGCATTACTGATTATTAGGTATTTTACTAAGAAATGATCACCTTGATTTCTATTTTTTTAATAAGTAATCACCAAAAAGTCTATTTTGCTAGAGGAACAAACACCAATCTGTAAACAAGACACAAACCAACATATTGTTGAACAAACATCCATACATGAATGAGACCAAAATACGAGAACCTTTAATCATATCAACTCAACCGCTAGACTGAAAACATAAGCACAATAACAACCTTCATTGAAGAAATGCAGAATTATCACAAAATTTGATTCTCCCAAATAACAATCATGCACCTTTTATGGTTAAAGAGGGTGACTCTGCAAAACAACTGACTGGATCATATTTATTAAATTAAGTGAAATAATGCAAACGTAACGATCCTGCAGATTATCTTACAATCTGAATATAAACCCTTTGGTAAGATATATTAAAATCTAACGACTTGGCAATGGCTTCAGAAATAACATGAACTAGCAAAGCTGAAGTACATAATCTGTTTAATACTTCAATAAAATCTTTAAAACATCAAAAAAAAAAAATCCGTCGAATATCCGACCAAGGGAGATGCAAGAAAAGGCACTGCTAGCACAAACTCTCTTGAGAAAACAAAGGAAAGAAAGTTACATACAGCGGTTGGCAGCGCGGAACTAAAAAGTCCAGAAATGGCCTCCACAGAAGACAAATCAAGACCTCCCCAAACAAGTGAGCCAACTTCATCATTCGAAAGATGTTCTCCTTGCAAATATACAATATTTGGCTGCCATGAATCTAAAACTTTATGAAAATCATCGGTACTTGGGTTATTCAACACTTGCACCTACATTTAGCAAATTGTATTAGACATAAGAAACCAGTTCATATGCCAAGCTGATGATGAACCTTCCTACTGAGAGGTATCAACCCAGAACATGTTAAATTAGATACAAAACCAATTAATAATGATACCCACCTCTAAACGCCCTGATGATGCAATCTCCGGGAAGCAATATCTCGGCTTACCATCATGTACATCTTTCTTCTGATCATATTCAGAAGTTCTCCCACATAATACTGCAAGAAGACTACAACTTTGTCTGGAAGCTCCTTGGCAATGAAACATCACGTTAACCTGGCTTTCCTTTCCTAAAACTATTTCACACCTACAAAGAAAATCTAACTGCAGCAGCTAAACCCCACTCCACTAAAATCTTACACCCTGAATCTAAACTCTTTAGCAAACCCTGCAGAAAAAAGAAATCCTATTATACATGTAAGAACATATAAAAATCCCCAGCAGAGTAAAAACACCACACCTTCATTCAACTCATGCATAAACCAAAAGAACCTAACAAGAGAACTGCAACATATTGATCTCATACATAACCACCCCACCCCCAATCCAGAAAATTACCAATAACCACTTAAAAATCAAGTCTTTTGTCACAATAACAACCAAATTCATAAAATTACTCATACCCAACTTGAAAAACTGTATTCTAATCTCAAAATTACCCCAAATTACACCTACCCACATCAAAAAAATCAAGATTCTAACATCAAAAACAACCCAAATCCTGAAAATCAATGAACAATCAAACGACCGGAAAAAAAAAAACCAACTGGGTATAAGCAAAAAAACACTCACCAGATAGAGAAATCATAGAACATCAACGATTTCCATTATAGCTCCGAATCCACCCACGAATTGAAAACCCAGAACAGCTAATTCAGCCACAGATGAAAAGGCAAATAAAGTAAAGAATAGAAACCCTAATACCCTTTTTAAAATCTACAACTAATAATCAATGTAAAAGAGAAAAAAAAAATTATATGGAAACAGAATACGGAAAGTTAAAAGTTCGTGGGATTAACAAGTAATTTGTTTTCACATCTTAGCTGTTAAATTATTAAATCAACTGTTAATTCAACAGCCAACAAAAGAAGAAAAAAAAAAAGAGATTAAAATTTTTTTATCATAAAGTTTTAATCTTTACGTCTATAATCGAACTTGAGTTTAGAGTAACAAAAACACTCCAGTCGGAAAAAAAAACAACAATCTACTTAATTTTTTGATTAAATAATTAAGAAACCCAGAACTAGAAATGTTCATAAGGAAGTTAATAAAGCAATTCTGCCGATAATTAATCTAATTTAGTTTAGAGAATGAGACTAATCACTCATATTCTTTTGTTTAATCATGCAAAAAAAGAACAAGATTAAACGAGAGAAAATTCTATCAAAAATTTGTGGAATTTTTTTTACAAAAAGTAAAATAATACTAGAATTTGGATTTGTATATATTTAAACAGGGTCAATTTTATTCTTAGTTATGTTGTTTAGTAAAAAAATACTATTGTTATTATGTTTTGTGTTTAAATATGTCCTTCAACTAATAAAATAACTTTAAAATACTCTTCTTACTAATAAATAATTGCTTCAAATTAAAAAAAAAATCTAATTCTATCCTTGAATTATTTGAAATATGATCATTTTACCCTCCATTTAAAGTTTAGAACAAGTGCTTTTAATTGTTGAAGACTTGAGTAAAAAAAATTAGACTAATTTAATTTTTTTTTAATGTTAATTTTATGTTATATATAAAGATGAATTACTTGCGTTGATTTTTTAACTAAATATATATTTGTTTTACTATTTTCTTTAAAACTATTTATTAACGGTCCTCGATTGAAATTAGAGATTATTTAAAATTATGATTAATATAACATTCACTTGAAAAGAAAATAATTGTACCAAACACATTTCGGTGTGCTTAAACACATTTCGGTGTGCTTCCCTTTTTTTCATTATCTTTTAATTTAGGATTTTATTAATTTTAGCGTATATTTGAATGTCTTGATCAGTTGAAAATTAATTTTATGTTATTTGATATGCAGATTAATTTATTCTACCTGAGAGATGAGAAAAACTAATTTCAAATTAGATGAGTATAAATTTATATCGTTACTAATTTATTCTACACTAAATTTGCAGTATCTTATTTTATTTCGCATACCAAATGAGCAAACAGTTCGAAAACTAAATGATTCATGGAAGAAAAGAAGTGGCTGAAATAATATGCAAAAAGAAAGTTGACACTAAATTAGTGTGTTATATGGCTTTGTTAGACGTCCGTCAAGTAACGCTCGTTAAAGCGTATGGAGCATATAGTGCAATAATTTAGTACGCTATACAAGTCTTAATACTAGGACAAAACTCATATTTTTGTAACCTTTTTTCAACATTTTTTCATCAACTTGATTTGACCTAATTATAGTAGAGAGAAATAGTACGTTATATGATACTTTTTCATCAAATTTTTGTTTTCTCAAGGTATTCAAAACTAGGTAACTTAGTATAAGCTTAAAATTCATCCATCTCCTTGTATCTTTTTTTTTTCTTAAATAAAAAATATCTAGTGAACGAACTATTAGGTTTCATTATTTTGAGATGGTGAAAACGCTCACAACAATGATAATGTTCATTATAGACGTAATAATGCTCATTATGTTGTTCACCACAATCTTATTTTAAATTTTCAGTTACACTTGACTGTAAAAAAATGATACAATCATATATTTATATAAAAGAGAATCTTATGCCCGCTTGCGTGGCGCCACCACAAATCAAGATCCCCTTTTAATTTATTTTATTTCCAAAACTAGCCTTCCTCTTTCATGAAAAGTTGCGACATTAATGAAAACTTGTGACTTTTATGAAAGATTGTGACATTTCCGAACGGTTGTAACTTTTTCGAAGGATCGCAACTTTTCCCAAAGAGTTGTGATCTTTCCGATAAGGCACAACAAGCATTTGCTCACACTACCCTTTGTTGTCTATAAATAGAGGAATTTTCTCTCATTTTAAAACAATAAAAAATCTGAACTTCTTCTTCTCCTTCTGGACTGTTAAATATTTGTGTATTTTGCTCATGTTGAGTGGCTCACTGGCACCATTGTTTTTGTATCAATACACTGGTAATAGAATTGTTCTATCCTGAGAGGATCTATTCCTTTAAACATCGGGTACTAGAGGGAAATAATTCCCTTAAGGGGACATTGTGCATTCAGTGGGCTCGATTTTTTCCATTTTGTTTCATTCTATTGATACATATCCCGGTATGCTTTTTGCAGTCATTAATTTATGCTTATATTATTAATTGTTGTTTTTTAGTACATTCTTAAACTTTGTTGTTTATCTGCAAAGTTATTGTTATAAGTATTTGTTAGTGCAGATTAATTAACAAACATTAATTGAGTATTCAGGCAGGTTTTCTCTACTGAAATTGTTAAAAGGTACAATAAAAATCTCTCTTACAAATCTCTAATCTCTTCATCAATAACGTCATTCCTTCACATACAAGGATGAGATTTTTTTTTCATTAAAAAAATTATTTGAGAGTTAATAACTTTGCATGCCCATATTTTTTGGCTTTTATATTGTAAGTTATCTATTTTTACTAAATTTTATCAGTGGGTATTATGAGTACTTTAAGGATTGAAAGTTGATTGAAGTGTTAGTCAATTTTTTGAGGTATGTTATTTCAAAACATAGGAAGTTTTCTGGTTAGAATGATTTGTTATCATCATTCGATATCTAATAGTTTACTCCATTTAATATATGTTTTTCTCGCTGTTTTGTTGTCTACTTAAAATTGTATTGCCTATTTTACGTTTGGTATGTATATAATCTCACTTGGACAAAGCTTTCGTCCTTTTAATGTTTTTCTTTTTTCCTTCTCATTCGACTCTTCTAAATATTTTTGGTGTGAGTTATGACTATTTTCGGCAAGCTTAATTTGAAGAATATGAAAGAAAACCTACTATAAATAAAAGTAATATCTTAAGCTACAAAATATATGTCTATTAACATAGATTTGTTGGCCTTCATGTCCCAAGTCATTGATGAACATTTGAGTTATCTAGAACATTTTTTATTTTTTTCATATTCGAGAATATTTCTTTAACATGAGTCTAGAATCCAAAATTTTGATCTACTTGTACTCTCATAATGCAACAATTATACTTACATATTTCTGAAAAAATCATAAAATTGCATTGGTAAAGTATTTAGAAGGGCCTTCAGAGCAACAATATGATGAATAATGAATTTCTAAAATGGTCAACAATATTATTTTGCTGTTGTTTCAAATTTATTTTTCTCCTTCTATAAATTTTGTTAGAGTAACAAAGTAACAATAACGAAAAGTGCTGAACGTTTGACCTCAAAAAAGTAGATTGTCTCTACAAAAATTATTTATGTTGTTGTGGTGTATATTTTTTATCGGTCTTAACTTATTTATAACTAATATTGATTATCAAAAACTTTCACATATTTTTTAAACAAGGAGTTATTCTAACCATAAAATTATCATATTCTATATTTTTCATGTACAAAAAAATAGAAAGAGTGATACTTCATCGCTACATAAAATTAGCACTCAATTTTAACAAGACAATTATATCAGCAAACATATATTATGATAAATTATGTAAAAGATAAAAATGATTAGATATCAAGATATTTTTAATCATTCATTTTATATTTACAATTATTGAGATATGTGATAATGTAAAATTATTTAATTTCTGTTGAAATGTTTTTAAAACCTACTAAAATTCACTTTTTTCCCTTTCTTATAATAGTTGATTATTGAAAAGGTTGTTCAAAAGCTTAGAAAGATTATTTATGCTCGCGCGAAGCGTGGATCAATTACCTAATTTATTAAAAAACAAAATGTGTATCAGTAAGTAAGATTTTAATTTGACTATAACGGGCAATAAAGTCTCTTTTTCAGAATTTGAAATTAGTAATGAATTTGTGATACCTTATTTGTCACAAAACTCTTTATACCAGCAAGAGCTAATGTCATAAAATCCGTCTTATCAACAAGAATCGATTCTACAAAGCTCGTTTCATCGATTAAAATCAATATCACCAACATATTCAACACTCGATCTCATTCTCATGAGATTTCATATCTTGAACATCTTCAAGGTCTGAAGGATGTGTTTGCCTATACTTGTGAGCATGATGAAATTCGACAAGCTATGTTCTAAGAGGTCGTTTGGTAGAGTGTATTAAAAATAATAATGCATATATTAGCCTTGTGTATTACTAGTACCTTGTTTGGTGTGTATTGCTAATATCATGAATTTTTAGGTATTAACAAAGCAATGATATTAATGTTTAAATTAACTCAATTAAAGATCCCATTTCTCCTTAATATGTTTTTATATCTTTCCACCATAATGGTGAAGAGTGTCTTTGTAAACAATATTTTTTAATGCAATGCATTCTATTTTTAATGCATCAAACCAAACAATGCATAAAAATAATCTGTGTATAATTAATGCAAGCATAACTAATACATGCATTGCTAATGCAAACATTACTAGTACACTCTATTTAGCATTACTTTTATACACTCTACCAAACGACCCGTAAGTGATCAACTTATATGCATAAACTATGTGTCAATTTGAATATTTTAAATTTAGGAAATTCAACTCATATCTTATCAAATTTGGGGAGTTAAAAAAATAAAGTTATTATGTCCTAATTTTGGTGGACAAAGTCATCTAGTATCTATGGCTGGTGAAAGGCAGCCAGTATCCCATGAAATTAATTGAAGTGTAGCAAAGCTGACTTGGATACCACGGTCATAAAAAGAAAAGAAGATGAATTTACTCTGAATAGTCTAATGATTCCATTTTTTATTCATACCCAAAAAGATAAGCAAACGTAAAAAACAAAAAAAACAGAATATAATATTTGGGTATATATTCTTCCATGTCATAGAAGAAATAGGAGAACAGGAAAACAAAATTTCCTCCCTACATGTAATAGTTGGAATACCTACAACAGAATCAGACTTCAATGGGGCTATAAATATAGCTGTATAAGCTCATCACTTACTACAGATGGTGTTAGAACACCCAAATCCGTGAATAGTAGTGTAAGATACTGAGGTGGTGTATAATCGCGAGCAGATGTTTCAACCTCCACCTTGGACGGAATTGGCACCCCAAAATCAATTGGACGTAAAGCTGGAACCATATCTTTTTGGTCCAGCGGATAGAGACGAGCAAACTGCAAGAAATTACAACTTGTTAGGAAGCAAATGAATCCCATAGCATTCTGTATGTTCATCTAGTTAAAATGTCCCTCCTTAAGAAGATATGTGATTCGGAATCCATAATGTAACAGATAACATGCATTCAACTTACCTTGTAGCTTTCAGCAGCTACATAGACTGGTTTATTCATGCTCTTAGCTACCAAAGCAATTTGGTAGGTTCCCATCATGTTGATAACGCCTCCACTTTCAACCACACCGTCTGCCCCAACAAAAACCATGTCAACTTCATCCATGCTGTATGCCACAGCAGAATCTATTAAGAGTTTCACAGGAACATCAAGCTTGGCTAGCTCGTTAGACAATCGTAACCCACTCCTGTCTGGCCTCCCTTCTGCATTTCAGATAATG